>JAXRJS010000041.1:840000-1050000 GCA_037127375.1 Dione juno
AAAAAACAAAATTACATATTACTTTCATTTATTCTGAATATTTTTGTTACTTTCTTTCACTCATATCATTTCATTTGACTTTAGTTTCGTTTTACAGAATTTTTCAATGGTCAGGTTAATATTTTTACATCCAGTACCTCTATCGCAAGCTAACATTTCCAATATTTTGCAGATAACTCCTGCCTGCTGACTGCAAACACGGTGGTTGAGGATTCAGTCCCAAGGTCGAGCTATTTGAATGAACTATTTTTGTCCCAGCTTTGGAAGACAAACCGCGGCGTTGAGTTCCGCCACTCAATTCTACATTTTATTTTTTTTCAAAAATACATGTAATTGATAGTAAAAATAAGGAGGTAATTTTATAAGATATTGATAGTATATTCTAGGTTACAATTTAAAAAATAATCTTCCACTTAGCATTATCCCAGCCTATTGCCAGGTCTGCTTTCCTACTCAGTCTACTCCACTTTGCACGGTCTTGAGCATCCTCAGTGGTTAGTCCATTGGCTCTCATGTCGTGCGTCACGACGTCCAGCCATCGCTTCCTTGGGCGTCCGGGGGGTCTTACTCCAGGGACAGACATATCAAGGCATTTTCTTCCGACGTAGTTCTTAGGCCGGCGCAAAACGTGGCCATACCATCTCAGACGACGCTCTTGGAGCTTATCCGCTACGTCACGGACCCCAAGACTACCTCGAATGAATGTGTTGCGTATGCGGTCAGCCCGAGTAACGCCACACATCCACCTCAGCATCTTCATCTCCGTACGTGAAGCTCCTGAGTGTGCCGAGATAATGCTGGCCAACATTCGCTGCCGTATAAAAGAACTGGTACTTGTATATCAGCCCCTTGAGTTTGGGCGGTATTCTGCGATCGCAGACCACACCAGTGACCTCCCGCCATTTGGCCCAAGCAGCGCTAACCCGGGCGTGGACATTGTAGTCGATGACAATTTAAAAAATAATATATGACAAAAGTATATAAAATTACATTGTGATAAATTATAACTAAATGACTTCCTTAATTACATATTACATGAGCTGTGACTTACTAGCTTTACACATTTGTATAGTCTAGAAAATTCAAACAACCTTACACTTATCCAAACATTCTTAGTCATTACATTATTCATCCAAAGAGTACACAACACGGGGTTTACGAGGATACATTGTATCATTACGAGTCACTTCTGGAATAGGGGAGGAAGATATGTTGTGTTCAGGTTCAGACACCAGGCTCACTGCTGCTGTTTCCAGTACTTGTGGCATTGTGGCTTGTACTGTTTGAGAAACTTGCAATAATTCAGTTTCACAGGAAGTTCTATTTCCTGTATGTACTTGCTGTTGCTCTATAGGAGGCTCCCCATCTGGTCGTCGTCGCCGACGACGGACGCGGTGCCGAGTGCGACGTGGAGGGTCGCACAAATTGTCTTCAAGTTTCTTATTATCTTCCTCAGCACTTAATTTGGAGTCTAACAAAGCAAGTGCTTTGTGTTTCATATTTAAAAGGGATTTAGTAGTGTCATCACTTATCTTTTGTTCGTCAATCACTAATGGTTTGGTAAGGTATGCTGGTCGCTTGCTGTCTGGATGCGGTGTACCATCAATTTGGTCTTCATTTATACTTTGTGAAGTATTTTGATCATTTTCAGACAATTCATTTTCTGATATTCCAAAACAATTTTTTGTGATATTTGATAAATCTTTTCCTTTGTATTGCTTACTGTTAGACTGCAATATAGAGCTAGAGCTACTGTTTTCTTCATTATGTCCATACAAATATTCAATAGTGCTTCCATTAATTTCAACATCAGGACTCATATCAGACAGAGGTACAACACTGCAAAATAATTATGTTATATTTATTTATTTCAATATTGATAAATTTAAAATATAAATAACACATATATTAACCAATTATTATTATTTAAATACTAAATTGATTGTTAACATTTACATACAAACAATTAACTTGAATTCTAGATAGATATGTTAAACAAAACCTAAATTCTCTAATAAAATGATATTTTATTAAGTATTATACATGGTCTGTAAATAGAAAGAAAAATAAACAACCCTTTCATTTAACTTGATCATTTCTATCTTTATTTGGAAAATGAAAGTCTTTATTAACAACATCATATAAGACAATTTCCAACATAAATTTTAATTTGTATAATTAAGTTGGTATAGTACTAAGCATTTAAATTTTAAAGAACTCACTCAACAGTATCAACAGAACTCAACAGTGCTAACGGTTCACACGATGGTAACATGTGACCATTTGCACTTAAGCAGAACTTGCCAGGAAGTGCAAAAATATTTTGTATCCTTTTCTCCAACCAACGCACTGGACGATTTCGATTTACTAATACGTAACATCGGCTACGAACATCTTTAAAATACCTCTGTAGAGATACGCTTAAACGAAATGTCGAGTTCACAAGAGATTCCGACACTAAAGAGTCATTTGGACTACGACTACGCATAATGTTTGACATAAATTAGTGGCACAAATATTTTAAAAATTATAACACTTAGTTTATATTTTAATACATAAAAATATAATTTTTCTGTTAATCAGTCTATTCTGACAAATTGTTAGCAGTTTGTTTGCCAAATGTCACATTCAGAATTCAGATCAGACGAAAGATATAAATCAGGTTTAAAACCATAAGCAAAATGTCAATACACGAATTGTTTATCTGTTGTCTTGTTATATAAAATATATAACGTGTACCTAAGGAGCACATCTTGTAAAGGTTGTAAAGGAAAGAGACACTTGTCTCCTTTACCTTTAAATTTATTAGTTTTGATAACTTGGATAATAAAAAAAAATGTGTGACATTTAAAATCTCAACTATTTACGTATTAGATACAAAATGAAAGTATTTCTTTCCAATTTTTTTTTATTTCTATCTGTTCTTGAATTCCTTTCATTTTGCTCTCTTTCAGCGGACATCTTTTAATATACTGAGTTGGTACTCCTTACGCCTACACTCAATACTATTTAAATTTCACAATACATTTTATAATCTGTTTTTAACTGCCAAATTCCTAAGTCTCAATTCTGAATAAGAGTATATTTTTCTGTAACGAATTATCAACTCAGTAGATGCTTTTTAATTTTAATTATTTTCTTATATGTGCATAAGTATTGTAAGATATATTACAAAATATTATTTAGGTGGTCGTTTGCTTATAACGTGATTTTATTTTAGCTAAACTGGACCAGACATTGAGAATTTTGTAGGAAGTTTGTCACACAAACTGTTATGGTGTAAACTTAAATAGCAGTGAGCATCGCTCACCATATTAAATAACTTATATTTTAAAAGTGGACAATGTCGAATGTAGAAAACGTCTGCCCTCAAGTTCTGCGTGGTGTGGCGCGAGAACTGCGGCGACTTGTGGCAAACCCACCGTCAGGCATTAAGTTAGTCATTCGGGAGGACGACCTGACTGATGTTGTTGCGCTTATAGAAGGCCCAGGTAATGTTTCTTTTTTATGATGCGACAACATCTACCCTATACATTTATTACATCTACCCTATACATTTATTAAAAAAATACTTTCACATGTCATATTTCATTTCTCACAACTAAGATTGTACATCTCTTTATTTATATTTAGTCTTAAGTGGTGGTAAGTCTTATGTGTTTAAAATTGCTTAGAAGTCTTCTATGTTTTTATGTATTGTGGTAGGTGAGTAGCAACACATAAATCCAGAGTTTGTACTTTTATAAGCCTCTATTAATTATGTTAAATTCATTTATAACATATCTTTAACAAATTAGTTGCTTTATTAGGGCCATACTGATGAACTTAGTGGGTTCCTTTTTTATGAGTGATACTAAGTTTCAACAAGATTGTTTTATATTCATTGATGTTTCTGTTTAATAGTGTGTGAAACATGCACATGTAAGCAAAACAGAATATCAACATGATTTTTTATTTACTTTCATCTATTGTCCTACATAGCAGGGTAGGAAGAGAAAACCTATAGTTGTCATTCCACTTTCTGTACTAATTTGAAATAGCAATGTTGTCATGTCAATTGTGAGTGCCAGAACAGGCCAAATCCGAGCAACATTTTGTATCCCACAGTGTGTAATAGTAATATAAATAATTTAGGGGAAATTAAACCCACAACATGAATATCACTGACCACAGTCACACGTGATCCCACTGCGCTAACATCATAGACTGTCCCATATACAAAATATGGTTTTATCTATAGATTTTTCTAAATTTCTAATACATTACTTTTTAAATAGAATGTTCTAGATAGAATAATAGAAAAGAATAACTAATATAAGTATTTATTATCTTAGTTATTCCTGGTATTTAGTATCACTATTGTTTTACGTCTCCTCATGTATTTTGTAAATCCGATGATTATGATTTTGTATTCATTTAAAACAGGCTTAAAAAGTTTTAAAATATTATATTGAAAAGTGTATGAAGGAAGTTTAGGACGAACTCTTGTTGGTTGTTAAATTTTACAAAAAGACTATTCAGAGTCTTTTTATGGACAGATATAGAATTATTAGTTTTATGAATTTCTATCAATTTATAATATTACAACTCTAAACAAGTGTTTAATTAATACTGTATTGTGACTACGCAGCGGGCACGCCGTACGCGGGCGGCGTGTTCCGCGTGCGCCTGGCGCTGGGGCGCGAGTTCCCGACGGCGCCGCCGCGTGCCTTCTTCCTCACCAAGATCTTCCATCCCAACGTGTCGGCGGCGGGCGAGGTGTGCGTCAACACACTCAAGCGGGACTGGAAGCCCGAGCTCGGCCTCGAGCACGCGCTGCTGGCCGTCAAGTGCCTGCTCATCGCGCCCAACGCCGACTCGGCGCTCAACGCCGACGCCGCGGCGCTGCTGCGCGACCGCTACGACGACTACTTTGCGCGCGCCAAGCTCTACACGGACATTCACGCGGCGCAGCAGGCCTCCGCCGCCGCCCTCGCCCCCGCCGCGCCCCCGCCCGCGCCCGCGCTGCCGGCCGGCGCTGAGGGCCCGCGCGCCAAGCGGGAGCGCCGCGCCGCCGCCGCCGCCGCGGCGCCCGCGCGCGACAAGCGGCGTATACTGAAGCGCTTATGAGAGACCGACGCGAGCGACCGCGCACCCTTAGTTGTATTTATTTTGTAATAAATAATTATGATACATACATTTTTTAGTTTCTCTCACAAAAAATGATGTTCGATTAGTGTTTTGTTCGATTAGGTACAGGTGCTACGACTTGAATAAGTTTGTGTTGATTATTCTATCCACCACCTGTAATGCTTTGAACTGTGACTTTCGAAATAGAGCAATGAAAGCATATCTAATTGTAAGATCAAGTTAGATATTGCACGAAAACACTGAAAATATTATAAAAACATATTTATTACCTACGATAGTAAAAATACAAAGTCATAGAAAGTGATATTTATAATAAACTACAATTAAGTTTAATTTTTACTATAAAGCAACATTTATTACTATTTTTTGTATATTTATTTGTACCCTGTGTTGTGTGTGTGTGTGTGTGTGTGTGTGTGTGTGTGTGTGTGAGTGTGACTGTACTACAGTTACAAGTTTTCTATGATCACTATTAGACACCTCTTTTCCCGAGTGGAGGAACTTAACATTATCTTATGTGTGATGAATTCTTCTAAAACAAATAGATTCAAAATATATGCGTATATGTACACTGAGTGCGACTCAATATCATTATTATATTCAAATATATCCTGATTGCAGCAATGACTTCACATAAGTAACTTAATATTAATTTTTATTCAAGAGCAAACTGTTAATGAAGACAAAAAAACTGCTAAAACTCGACGGTGTGTTTAGTGCTCCTGCTTGTTGTGTAGCGGCAGGTCCTCGCCTTGCCGCGGGGGGCGCGGCGCGGGCGGGGGGCGGAGCACCGTGCGGTACAGCAGCGCCGCCAGCGCAGACCCGAACAGCGGCCCCACCCAGTACACCTGCAGTATACGAGATATATGGTTTAGCGATTTGTATACAGCTGCTACCTAACGGTATCATCAAATCGTTTGTACATATATATAACTATATTAACTGGGCTTATTTTTTCTACATTCGCAATAAAGTATTGTAATATTTAAGTAAAATAATATCTCGTTGGAATGCAATGTAAAATGCAAGGGTAAGGAAGTGTGAGTGAATGTCGAATTTAGTATTACAGTGTTCCATCCCGAGTACTGACCCAGTGGTCGGAGCGGAAGGTCTGGAGCACCGCGGGCCCGAAGCTGCGCGCAGGATTGATGCTGGCGCCGGACATAGCACCCTGTAGATCAAATATTATATTATATATGAAGTAATTAATGAATAATCCTTGGAGTAGAGATAAGTGGGAATTATTTCTTTTATTTAAAAAAAAATATTTTATTAAAATGCTTATCAGGACGAACAACTGCTTACAGGCCATGTTAAAATATTTATACTTTAGCTGGACATTTTTTTTATAAATTATTATTCTATATAGTACTTTACGAGCACACGGACCGTAACCTTTGTTAGTTACTTAAAAATATATATATTAATGAAACTAGTATCGGGTTTGATTAATATATTCTTAAAAATTTTGACATTGGCGAAATTTAGACTTACATATCTATCCTAAATAGGCCACTTATTTAATTGCCAACGTTGCCATACTAATATAATCTAAAACGACATACATTATTATAGATATTAACTATGTTTAATACTATTATGGCCAAAATTACTTATTTATTTAAAAAAATACAAACATATTTGATTTAAATATCACACTACATTTGGAGGTACATTTTTGATTGGTGACCTCGGGACCTGGATGTTACTACCGCCACGTCCACCGGGACGTTTGTTTGTATCTGTTATGGCCATCTTCAAGTTGTACTCAAGAATACCTTCACAACAGCTTGACAATTAGAATTCTAATCGTTTTTTGCATGTCAACAAAAACTATTAAAACCTCGATTTTTAAATGTCTACAGAGCAAACGACTTCTGATAAGGCGTAATATCTATAACTTTTATAGTAGGTACCTATAGCTGGACTAGTTGAGTTCCACATCGAATGTTTTTATTAATTTCCGTGTTTGCTTGCTTCACTAATTACGATACTATGGGCCATAAACAGTAAGGTCTACATCATGTCCAGTCTCCCCCTATCTATAATTTCCCGGTCCGTCGATCTTCTCCAAAGTGATATACATGTTTAAATTTAAACGGTGATGTTCGTAGAAGTGATTGTTATATTGGTCAGAACCGTCAAAACGATACATTTAGTAAAGTATGTATGGAAGGTTGAGCTCACCCCGGCGTAGATGACGCCGGCGACGGTTAGTCCTATCTTGAGCGAGGCACCCGGGTCGGGGCGGCCGGCGTCGTGTGCGCTCCACGCGGCGCAGCACACCAGCACGAGCACGGCCGTGAGCAGCGCTTCCACGGCGGCGGCGGCGGGCGGCGACACGCTGCCGGCCGCACTGCCGCCCACGCACGCCGCGCGGTCCTCGAACGCACCCGGCGCCAGCAGCATGAGCAGGCCGAAGCCCAGCGTGGAACCCAATAGCTGCGCCAGCGCGTACGCCACCGACGCCGCCACCGGCAGCCGCCTCAACAGCGCAGCCGCCAGCGTCACGGCGGGGTTCATGTGAGCGCCAGACGCGGCGCCGAACGCCTCGATGTTAGCGAGCACCACCAGCCCGAAGGCGAGCGCCGTGTGAGTGAGTGGCGGTGAGTGTCCGCCCGCCGGCAGCAAGGATGCCACGCCCAGCAGCACCAGCAGCGCCGTCGCCACCAGTTCGGCCACCAACGCGCGCCACCAGCGCCGCACCCATGCCGCGACGCCGCGACGCTCAGAATCTGATACATAAGCGACTTAAGCTAAAAAGTTACGTTAATAGCAACGTTACGTCAGTGCTAGGTATGTACGTAGGCGCAGGCAGAGAGGATAGGTACTGATATATTCGTATACACACATCTCCTACATCTTGATACATTTTCACAAAACCGTTAACATCAGTGTTTAGACAACATGAAAGTTGTCTAATACAAATGTCTTCACCAATCAAGTGAGACTCGAATTCAGACAGACATAGACGCTAGGGATGGTGTCGCTGCCATTCCTTGATAAAACCAATTTCTTAGATTCCAATTAGTTATTATAATTAACTTACCAATCTGTGGTGATAAATAGATTTGATAAAGATAAATATGTAATTACCAAAAAGTAATTTGGTAATTATCATTGACTATATTACCCTCTAGCTCTAGCTGGTTAACGTTTGGATACGCGATTTGCGCGGTTCCAAAGTACAATGGACAGCGGTTATATGTACTTAACAGCTTTCGTCGCTTTCCTGTCTGTCGCTTAATTTTTAAATATGTTTTAAGTACGAGTATTTGTATTCTATATAATCTGTTTGAGCACCGCACAGATCGGACAGTGGGTGTGTGAGCGACCGGCGGCCTGTGACTCCCGAGTCACTCTATAGTGTCACTTTGTGATCATTACGATGAGATATAGTCGAGCTTGATTTGATACAATTACATTTAAATGTAAACATACGTTTTATGTGAATATTAAATTATAAAGTATTCAATAGCAAGCGGAGGCCGCTGTATATTTTTCTCATTCGAGATTTTATTTAAGTCATTCGTTCACGTCATTTATTAAATATATTCTACTTGAAATAAAACTTAAACATGCCTCTACAGTAAATAAATTCTGAGGAAGTTCAACACAACATGGTACAACACGAACAATTCACTTACAATATAAGCTAAAATATCTCGTAAGTCGTATTACTTACTCGTATTATTTAAACAAATGAGACGAGGTTAGTTGATCTTGTTGTATAAACAATATTTAAATATTGCTATACAATAAATGATGCCGCTTGCATACTAGATCGCCAATCTAAGGGGAGGTGTCGGCAGGTGTCGTCAGGTGTCGGCAGGTGTCGGCCGGTGTCGACTGCGTCGCGGGCGCCGCTCTATCGCACTTGAACGTATAATTAAACTTAAATCCCACTAATGTAAGCCATGTTGGTCTTCCACCGTTATAGTACAATGTATGACGCCGGTGAGCTTCGCCGACCACTACCATTAGCTAATGGGCTAGAGCGGACGGCGCCCAAGGTAAATAAGTACTCGGTAGTCGTCGTACTAATAGGAAAAATTAATTAGTGTATTGTTTCAAGCACTACATAATACGAGTACATGCCGTCTCTAGCAACATTATTAGAGTTGGTATGTTTTACAAACTATAGATAATTTTTAATAGACTAACACTATGTAGTTCAGACCGCCCAATGATCTATATCTATACCTTTATATGTATGTCTATTTCCAGTTTAAAATTTGGTACGGGACCCTCGGTGCGCGAGTATCACTCAATTTGACCGATATTTATTTAAATTATAAGCTGTATACTACGTGTACATTAGGTGTATTGGCAAACATAATGTAACGTTACAAAATCTATACATGTCGTCTATACGTGTCGCCTTCTGATTTCAAAATAATTATTTACATATTAGTAAAAACACAAACTAACAAACATTTTCCAAATTATTGTCTGAGGTCATCTCCGGAACAACTGAATTGACTACTATGGGACTTTCACCATAGGAGATGGGAGGATAGAGAAGATTATGGAGTAACACATAGGCTAGGCTTTTCACACCGGAATAATCCTCGGAAAGTATGTTTTACCGCACGCAAGTTCTTTCCGCCAAGATAAAATGTCGCATATAAAAATATATTTTTGTTATGTAGGTACAGAACAAACAAAGGAAAAAAAGTTTAAATGTACAATATATGCTTATTATATTAGAGTTAATGCGCGAATAAGCGGGCGATACCATGAACGAGCGCTAGTTTATAATAAAAACGACTAGACTAGATATTTGGTTGGCGTTGTATCTTCCACATAGACAATGACACTGAGACAGACAGATGCGCATACAAAATATAATTTCACTTTTTTAAAATTCTGAAATATCACGTGTACACTAATACTAACTAATACTTGACAATAACACTAATTATTTCGTTGAACGGATTGAATCGACCGAATTCCAAAAAAGATACACGCGGAGCGGAAATTGTGACGTGTGAATTAAATATTCTAATACGCATATTATGAGCTTTTTTAAGTTCCTCTACACAGTCATAATGAACAGAAATTTGCACTGAGATCGCTTTTCTTCCTGTGCGGTCGTAAAGAGGCGGGCGGCGGGCGGCGGGCGGCTGCCGGCGCAGGGCGGGCGGAGGGCGGATCTGTTGGTGGTACTGACCGTTGGTGGGCATGCTCGGCAGCTCGGCTAGTCCACTGCGTGTACGTGTACGTCTGCGGGCGATGCGGCGAGTACGAGCGCCGCGCGACTACTGACCGCCGACCGCAGACCGCCGGCCGCACGTCGTTGTTCTCACACCGGCTGAGGACTTTGTCGTCGTAGCAATGCTGTCTCATTGGCAATAGCTGGGTAGATCATACTCTAATATAATGACTATTTCTTATAAAATGCAGGCATCGTACTCTGACTAGGGCTTTTAGAATATTTTCATCTATTCATCGTGCCTTTATTGCAATAAAAATAAACGGAGCTAGTATTTAGCGCATAATCATCGTAAAGTCTTTAGCTATTATGTGTATATGGAATGGAATCGGCCGGTACGTACCTACGGTCGGTATGTACGTAAAACTAATATTAAGCTAATAATATTCAGATATAAATATTCATACCACTATTATCACTCATTCATCATCATATCATCGTTCCTCTCCATGTTGTTGCCATGGTGTCAGTACGTAAGTAGGTACAATGGAAGGTACACCTACAACCTGTGACGCAGGCAGCAAGGAGTACGCAGTAGTGGGCACGTAGTGGGCACGTAGTGGGCACGTGGGGCGACCGGGAAATGTCTATTTTGTATTCCTCTGTTTATTGGATAAAGGCAACGGAGTGAATTGACGATTATGAAAGATCGTAATCTTGCTAAAACATATGTTAGAGTCTTTCCTAATATAGATAGAGACTAATTACTTAAGCTATTTATATATTTTATAAACGTCTATGTAAGAAAAGATGACCATGTGCTAATAGATACCATACTATATAGTGTAAGTAAGCAGAGGGCCTTAGAGCAAGAGCAAGAGCTGACTCTTCATTTATTATTTCATAAAAATCATGTCGATGTGTACACAAGTGTTTTCATTTAGAAACCCCAGCGTTGGGTAATATAGGCCGCGGCGCAGCGACTTATCAAAATAATGTATCCGATATGTTTGTGTATTTAGTTTTAGTAATAATTGTGTCAGAACCTTTGAACGATACAGATTAGAGGGAACTCGTTCAGTTTCACTCACTTTACGCAGGCCATCGCCGAAACTTGCGTCGCTATTGTTATACACAGGTAGGTAGGTAGGTGGTAGGTACATACGAAAATGGAATTTAGAAACACATATATATATTTTACTCTCCGACTACATTATAGACTATACTGTCCAGATTTTAAAACATAGAGTCGTCGAACGACTCAAACTTAATTAAAGTTTGTACGCAAGTCGCTTCCCAGTTACGTACGAACTTTGCAGCTATGAAATATATAGGTACGTTTATTGGAAACGCCGGCTAAACTTTACGTGATAAATCAAAATAGTGTACTACTAAGTCATATTTCTGTAAAACAGTCTGAATGTTAAGTTTGTCCGTCTCGTACGGATAACCGGCTGTAACCATTTTTATCTTTTACATATAATATAAAAAATAAAAGATTAACGAAATTATTTTTAATAATAAAATAGGTATACTCATAACATTCATTACATATTCATTACAGCATATTATTTCAGTAAGGATCTTAGAAGTTATCAGAGATTTAAAACAAACAGACCGCCCTCGTCGCACCTTCGGGAGCGACCTCTATGTACTCGTAGATAATATATGAATGTAATATTATCACATTATTATTTCATTCTAAACATTGTATATATAGAAATTCTACTTTATCAATTAGCTACTAAAAACCGAGTCGCAGGTTTCTAGTAGCTAAAATACTAATGATGATCATCTTCTATATATAATATCAGGAGAGGTACATTTTGTTGTTTTTTCACTAATTTCTTGATTACGTATCAAGAAGTGACATATACGAGAACAGGTTAGTTTTTAATTTGAGAAAATAATTTATTAATTGTAAGATTGGTGATATATTTACACAAGATAGGCATATCTTGTTAACTTCGCCTGCGTTGTACTAACTATTAATATGCTATTAAATATTCTCACTTGCTCACTTTTATATACAAAAACATATATGTAATCCGCGAGACAATGTATTATTAATCATTATATATTATAGTTTTTTACAATAAATGTCGCATAAATGTACGAAGGTACCTATATCAGTTAGTTAAGTTCTGATATCTACAACGTATTTATTATTTTAGCTGAAACACTTATATACCTAACTGATTCAATTTAGACCAGATCATTGACATTACAATTAAAAGTGACAGTGAAATGACTTAACTACGACGTAGATCCCACGCGAAGCTTAAAACGAGGTTAAAAAATATTTAAATGTAGAATAAATTATAGCTTTATATGAGACTAGTTTCCTCCCGCAGCTTCGTTTGTGTGGACGATATATGGCCATTGCTGTGTAGGTATATGTCATTTACAGCCCGTTGTATATTATCCGTGATTCATTTAACAAAACAATGATGCTATTTAATTAATGTATGCAATAAGCAACTCTACTCCGGCTTGAAGCCTTAACTTGAAATATAATATTATGAGGAGAATTTATATAAGGAAAAATAATAACAAATTTTCAATTACCTTTATTACAATTAAATTATTCAATATAATTAGCACAAGTAGTAGTAGGTCGCGAATGCGGCGGCGACTTTGGCCGTCCTCGCGCATGTAATTAACATCCGGAGTGTTGCTGTTAACAATAATATACAATTATTCCTAGTAATGAATTGTCAAATATATAAAAATACAGTTATTTTTCAATTTAATCAAGGATGGCCTCCTTGTTGTGCAATTAACATACAACATAGCGTAGGTAGTCACACGCCTGTGACGAGTTAAATGAAACTGATCAATCTACTTTTACCGAAACTCGATAATTCTTAAAATAAAATTGGATATCTAATGTAGTCACTGTCGAAATATTTATTAGAGCAATACCGAGTTGAAGCTTTTGGCCTTTATAATAATATGCATCAAGGTCTCCCTTTCGCTAGCGATTTCCGATTACTTTATGTACCTTGTACCTATGGTTACTTATATTTACGTATATATGAAATTATTAACTGTAGAAGAAAATTAAACGTAGAAATAATTTGTAATTATAGTTCTAACGTAGTATAATATTACTGACTCGTAATAGAGTTACCACTTTGCACTAAACGTTGCTATTAAAAATATTTAATAAATACGAGTATTAGCACGACTTCGCTTGCGTCGGCTATAAATTGTAAAACCTCGTTCCCGCAGGAATTTTTCAAGATATCAAGTGCTCTCATTCACTTCTCAAGAAACCTTTATGCCTTTCAGTTCTCTTGGAGATAGTAGTAGTAGTAGGTATATGTCGACGCTAAGCCTGAGCTTCGATTGTTGATTTATTCAATGGTTTATTCCAACCAATTGGTTTATTCTCGATAGACAGTACAGAACAGTGGATTTTACATAATTCTCATATTTTTTATATGATCATAAACAATGTAGCAACTGACATATCTGTTAAATATGCGAAATTTACATCACAACGCATTTTACATTTCAAAGTTTTATTATTAAGGTTTTACTAAACATTTAAATTATAGAGATTTGCGCCCATATATATTTACTTAGTCGGAGGGCGGCACACGACCGCCGCCTCCCATCCTAATGTGCCAGAGGGCGGTTACTACCCCAGACAGGGTTTCTTCACATAAAATTATACTTTCTTAGTATTTTTGTATGAACGTCCTACAAAGTATCAATGTATGTATACATACTATATTCTCAAAATACTTGCGGTCGTATGCACATATTTTGTATGAAATCAACTACAGTATAAGTTTGTAATAGTTTTTTCTGGGATACATCTATAAATTTCCAATTTTCGGAATTTTTCCATTGTTTGTACTATAAGTTCGAACTTATTGAATTATTTCATAACTCTACCGGGATATTTCATAATTTCAGCCTGATTCCTCCGCGTGTGTGGAGTGCTATAAGGGAAAATCCTATAAGGGTTTCATTTTTTTCCTTTTGAGGTACAAACGCCTATAAGCGAGATGAAAAACACTTAATTCGTTCATACTACTTAAATTATATCAATAAAGACTCTCTACATAGAATTGAGTGTCGCTATGGAGTATTGAGCGGGAGCACAGTAGTGGTGCAGAGTACAGCAGCAGCCTACAGAGCGTGGGAGCTGGGACCTGCTCGCCTCGCTGAGGTCAGCTCGAGGCGTGGCGATGTGAGGTGAGATGAGGCGACGCGGTGTAGTTATTCACGAACACGAATAACAATAACCTTACCGGTTACTAATTTGTATGTCTGTATGTACAATTTTTGATCGAACACAATAAACACTTGGCTTAATTCATTCTTATATTATTTAATTATTTACAATTGTCATTGTTATTTTTTATCTTTCATGTGAACTTGAAACTACTGTAAGACATCTAGTTTAAATATTTATGATGAAAGTATCTACATGGATAATATAAGCAGAGAATATCGCGTTTTGTGTTCCCAGAACGGAGAGGGGACAGTTATTTATTATCCCGAGCAGGGATTGAACCCGCATCTATCGTGATTTACAACAGTACACAGATACATACCGACCTCTGAGATAATGTTATCCATATCTTCATGTAATAGTTACTTGTGTACTTTTCTTTGTTAATTACTGAGTAAATTTAACTTCTTAATTATGTTTATTGAGCTATTTCTAATCTGTTATATAACTTGTATTTATTTTCTATCGAGCATTCCCTGAGCAAAGCGAGATTAGAGAATTACATTCTCTAATTTCTCTAGATACCAAAGCTTATTACAATGCCCTTGGACAGAAAATTATTCGGTAAATAATTTGACATAATAAAAATTGTATTTTAATTTTTTTGTAACTAAATACAGGTTTCATAGAGGTATAAAAAAGTATGAAGTAAAAATAAAAATCATTTGAATAATCTAGTTAGGCGAAGTTAGTAAATGTCTCGAAACGCAATACCTCTGTTTTAACGGAAAACGAAACGAGTGATATTATAGATTATATAAAAATTTTGACTAAAAGCTTAGATTTAAATATAATTTAAAATAATTTAAATGTGTTAAATTATCCTTGTAATACAGTTTAATATATGTATGTACGTGTTTACGTATCTTACGACATTATCGCATGACCTTAACCTTTTGTCATTAACTCAATATTTTTGTATAATTTATTTTGTCGCCATGTTTATACTATTACGTTACATAATAAGCCCCCCTCCTCGCTATCTGTGAGTCCGCGATTACTATGACACTTGCTCTCGCACTATTGGTAGAGTTGGTAGAGATGCTAGACTAACCACAGCCATATTATGAAGCAAAGAGTAAGTGGCCACGTCTCACGCCAAGTGTCAACAAACATTGGTCAAAGACTTTCGTTTTAAGACACTGAGTAATTTTGTTCCCACCAGTAACTAGAGCTGGTGCAACATGGACAAATAACAAGATGGCTAAAATTAACTAAGATTACTAAGATTTTCAAGCATATGTTCAGGTTTTCCACTACACAAAAATGAATAAGGTACTTGCCATTGATGTTGATACCGTATCCTTTCCAGTCGAGAAGCGTGTGAATGTCCTCACACTTCGTTGCAGTTAGTTAGTTAGTTAGTTATTAAGAGTTCTTGTTCTGAACTTGGACCATCATTAGCATCAAACTCGAAAGAGTTTAAGATAGGTTTCGACTGATAAGGTCTACGAAGACAATAAAAACATTTGAGCCACCAACTCGAATTTCAAAACAACTTGAGGTTTGTGAGCTTACATACCTTAATGTTGTTAGGAGTATTTGTTAAAGTCGTCGTATAGGTATATAGTATAATTTATACTCAAGTTTATACTTATACATATCACTGGCAAACCGTAATAATATTATTTGCAAAGGACTTTGACTAGACCGTGATTATCTTAAATTCGTTTTATCATTATTCATTAATCATTAGCATAATACGTAATATACCTACCTACCTACAAGTGAGCGCGACACGGCGCGACGCGGCGAGACAACAGCGCTGTAACTAATTTCTATGCAAAAACACGTTTGTATTCGTCATAATTACACATGAGTATATTATTTAATATGCACGAGGTGAACATATAAATAGTTTATAAATATATAATACATTTGGTAGCATCAGAGCTCACAATACAATAATGTAATTTCTAAGTAACTGTTAGGTTGCCTTTAAAATAAACTAAACTTTAGTAGTACGCTAGGATACGTAGGAGTATGTCTATAGGCATGTCTTATAAAATTTGGCAAGAAGAGACAACTTGCTTACAGGAAAAAGTGAGCGCCTAACTTGATGAATCCTTATCTCAATCAATTATTTAATTATTTAGGCTGTTTATTCAGGAATAAATTACATACTCGTGCTTATGTCAATTATTGAAATTTAACTTTGTAATGCGTCAATATTAGGACAATTAGTTCAATAAATCATAAATGTTGCTGTTTATTTATAGATGAATAACACACACCTTTTGTGTATGTTATTCATCTATAAATAAATAAAAAATAGTATTATTTAAAAAAAATGACAATATTAATCATAGTTATCAAGTATTAACATAGGTCAGATTTTATTAATTCAAAAATAATGAAATACCTTCAGTGTAGACGAAACTATTCAAATTTCTATATTAGAAGTCACTATGCGCTAAGTGCGCTGAAAGCACACGAATGTAGCTCAAGCGGGAGAAGCTGCGGGCGGGTGGTAGTTATATTATAATGACAAATTTTAACACAAAGTGAAAAATAAATTAATAGCTACATAGGAATGTTTGGTTCTTTTAACTTCACGCTGTATCCCGTATCCCGTATGCCGTATACAGCAGACTGCAGGGTCCCTGCCGTACTACTGCCGTACTACTGTAATCGTACAGATATTAGATACATAAGTAAACGAGAATTTATTGCCCTGCCTACGCTGCAGCTTGTTCCGTGACAAATGATAATGGACAAATACAATATAGTAGTTTTCTCGTACAGTGCTTTTGCTATTGTTTTTACATCAAGTCATTTGAATTAGTACTAAAGGTATAAGAATTTGTCAAATATATGTAATACTTGATATTATATGAGTAAGTATATATGTATAAATATAAAGCCTTGAAAATGTACTAATAATTTATAACTGACTTCAAAAAAGGAGGTGGTTAATTTTTTCAACATGTATTTTTTTTCGGTGCCACAACTAACAAAAGCAAATAAATTAATTTAAAACCTAAACTGGCACCGACCCACCATGGGTCGCTTGTATGGAAATACATGTCCAAAGAAAATTTATCTATTTTCTATTTAAATAATATAGTTCGATTACCAGATACACTTTCAATATGAAACCACTTTATTTAGTACTGGAATAGTAAGTTTATGAAAGACGTTAGTAAATAAAACATATTTTGTACTTATCATAAAAAAATATATATATTTTCCATTATTTCTTGAGGTTAAAAATAGTCTATATAAAAAAATGGGCAAAGTGGGGCTTCCGTTTTGGTACACAAATGTAGCCCGGTTCTTGGCTAACGAGAATATGTAAACAGGAGTCGCCCCATATTTCTCCGGGAAGATGTTTTTCTTGTTATTCCGTGCTATTCAGTTGATGTTGTTACCAATTCTAACATATATAAGTAAATCTAAATTTGGTTAAGACATTGGCTTCCTTGGCGTAGCTAGGTGCCTGCCTGTTAATGATGACACAATAGGAGAATATGCTTCAGAGACTGTCGAATAACTGTATTCCTGGCTTCCTTATATTATATGCACACACATAAAGCATAATAACACCCCGCATGGAGCTTATTAATAAGGTCGACGCGATCTCGTTTCTTATAGACCTTATTCTGACGAAGCCGTTAGCGTGACATTAAAGGCAAACTTGCTCTCTTCCCGATACGCACTCGTTATCACACTCGTTATGCCTTCTGTTGTAAATAAATATAAAAGAAAATCAGAGTAAGTGCTTTAGACTAAATGGATCCTGTAAAAAGTGACAGCAGGAGGTGATTGAACAGAACATGTATTAAAATATGGCTACATAATATGTCATCCCCGGATCATTTTGAAGCGACATTTCAAATTCTTGCTAAAAGCAGTAAGGCAGATTATAGTAGTTTGAAATAATGTATTTTATATAGATGATTTAAAAATATAAAGATAGATGCCAGTGCTGGTATAAGTAGTATAGACGCTACTGGTACGATGATTAGAACTCAAATAAGAATGTTCATTTATATATAATATGTATATATATATATATATATATATATATATATATATATATATATATATATATATATATATATATATATATATATATATATATATATATATATATATATATATATTTATATATATATATATATATATATATATATATATATATATATATATATATATATATATATATATATATATATATATATATATATATATATATAAATATATATATATATATATATATATATATATATATATATATATATATATATATATATATATATATATATATATATATATATTAGTGGTATTGATTTAAGAGGATAATAGCAGCCTATAGGCTATTTGTATAAAAATTATATAAGTAATTATTAAGTTGTTTCACTAAAGATTCATTATTACAGCGATGCTTTTATACAGTTATTTCTTATCTGTAAATAAAATATTAAAAATTGTCGCTCGCTTTACCCGTAAAATACCAATTTTGCTCAAATGCTTATGTCTACTTTGCGCTATAAGCAACTGTGTGCAACCGTGAATAGCGACAGACAGACAATGATCAAACCAACAAGAAAACGTAGAAAAATGTTTAAAGCAATGAGCAAGCAAGCAAGCAAGCATTATATATAAATGTGAACAATTATAATTACCTATATGATTAAATTAATACAAATTAAAATACAATTTTCACTAATGTTATAAGCAGTTATGAAATATACTCAAAGCGGCTTTAGAAAAAAAAACAAGACTAACTCATTGGAACTTATCAATAATTTAAAATAGATATACCTAAAAGCTCATTTAATTATGTCAATCAATGTTTTACATTTATTGGTCGAGATTTGGACCGCGACGTTTGCAGTCGTACAAACCTGAGTAATTAAATATTAAAATTGTGATGATAATAAAGTATGGATAATCCAAAAAAACATATTGTTGAAACTATATTTCTGTATCCGACTGATTTAAATGAAATTAAGAAACTTATATAGTACCTAAAAAGGATCGCTGGGTTATGTTAACAATAGGGTAACGTCGGTCAAATTATAATATGAGGATATACCTAATAGAGCGCATTGTTTGAATTGTTTGCATTGGAGAGTTATAATATAATAAAAATGGAGACAAATAAGTACGTTCTGTCGAACCATAGACCAATTTTCATCATTGTTCATGTACGAGTAATGTCATCGTTTTCTAAAATCATACAAATAATTTTTCATATAAGACTCTTGTGATTTTTTGAAAAACATCAAATACTTGCTCCTAATTAATATGCGCTTCAACCAAACCACTCAACAGAAGATGCGGTACTACGCCTAACGTCGATTATAACATCTCACTTGGATAAAAGAGAGAAGGGTCTTGCTCGCGAGATTCCTAGATTTTAAAAAAAGCCAACCCCCAAGGTTATTGGTGTTTTAGAGGAATTTAGTTTTCGTATTTTTTGTGTAATTTACTAACAATCGAGTGCTGGACGTATTATCAATAAAAAGTAGCACCCTTGGACCACTGTCATTTTTAATTTATACTAAGTCGATTTAATATCGAAAAATCCTCCATGATAATGTATGCAGATTATACTGTCATTATGTTCCAGAACAAAACTAGGGTATAATGTGAAAGTGACTTACTATACTCGCACTCTTCACTTCTTGTCGGTGATGGTAACTTGGTATAGCAATAGACCACTTCTATGACACAAAAGGGAAGTATATATTTTGTGAATATATTTTCGCCGACGGGGGAGGAGCGACATATCCCGAAAGGTTATGACCTCAGAGGGATGAAATTCTGAATCGTGTTCGTACAAATATGTCGTTTTATTGTAGGTACTTAGATATTGTATATTGTTTGGTCATAGCGACATTTCCCGACAACACATCGAATTCCCTCGCGTAGTCACCCTCACCTGCTGTGTGTCATAGAAAAAAACTGTTTTTGTAATATTGTAAAATTTTAATGGTTTTATTTTTTATATTAAGAGAATGTAGAAATAGCGCTACAGTTGACCAAATTATCATCATCCTGCTGCACGAGATGATCCTGTAGAGATTTCATTTTTATTTTATAATCATTAGATATCCGTCACATATTTGAATAACATTAGATTTTTATATACAAATTGGTCAGTCATATTTTACCAGGCCAAAACTACAAGCACTTTGCCAATAAGATGACGACTTTTATACTCACATACAATAGGCTATTCGACAGAACGCAGCTCGAAAAGTAAGGGTCAGCGGTTGTCGTCCGTACACATTATAAGTTTAAAAAGCATAACTTATAAATATTTTATCATAAAATCCTTAAATAAAAATACAAACAGTTGTAGTTCAGCCACGTGACACGAATCTGTCGGGTTTGTTAACATATTATGTCCGCTTGTTATACTTAATTGAAATGTACAACATATTTGTAGTATCTGAATTTCTTGTATTTTTTAGAGATGTGCCGACTAGTTTGATAAATAATGTGTTACACTGTATCCAGTATACCTAATGCAAAGGCGGCCTTATCACTTTAAGTGATCTCTTAGGCAACCTTTTACTCATAAATATCCCATTCCTATTGAATCTCATCGTCCATCGAATGGGCACCCAGGAAAGTAAATTTATGTATTTCTCAATAATAATGCTTATTAATAAATTAATAATATTTTATTTTATTACAACTTTTACAAACAGTTTCTAAGATTACTTAAAAAGAAAAGATGTTGATGACGTCAACAAACGGACGTTTTTATTGTGTTCTTGACCTTTAAGGACAGCTTACTCACTATAAATAGAGTTAGAAGGACAGTAGACAGACAGACTTGACAGTATGCATTTTTTTATGAGTTTTTGGTAACATTGCCAAAAATTACCAATTTGTACGTCTTTATCGATGAAGATAGACCTGAGACTGAGACTGAGACCATATTCACTTCTGTCGTTGTCGTCATGATTTATTCATATTTTACCAATTATCACCTCGACTACGACTTTAGCCGACTGACCGACTAGTCGGCCAAGTCTTAGTTGGCACATCTCTAATATTTACATACTGTACTTAACAGAGATCTATGATACTATATACACTAATGAACATTAATTACCTGTTACATATAATATAGCGCTACCTCACCTACTATTAGTGCAATAATAATAATCATATTATAATATCTGATTAAAAATAATCCATTAATTTAAAAATAATAATTATTCACTACTCGGCGGGGGGCGCGGAGGGGGGAGGCGGCGGCGCGCGCCACACGGCCGAGTAGACGGCGGCGGCCGCGCTGGCGCCGCACAGCGGGCCCACCCAGTACACCTGCGCGGGATATATATATACATACTTAATATTTAATATTTGTATGGGTCTTCACGCCTTTTCCCGCATCGCAGACTACACAGAGGGCACCTAGTGAGATACTGGCTTCATTGAGGTTAGAGTGAACAATTGCGTGGAATCAATTTTCAAGACATTGTGTGACGAAATTCATCGCCATGCTTTGTCTATTACAGCGGAGAAATAAAAATAGTAATAGGGATTCGGGAGTTCTGGCCCACCCATCTACCCATCTCTACTACCAAAAACGGGTGACGTCGGCCATCGCAGCCTAAAAAAAAAAGTTTGGTATCATTTTGGGGGTTTCCGGGGACGCCCAATCGATTGGTGCTATCCGTTTTGTGATATCTCTTCACGATCCTGACATACGTTTCTTGGTTTTGGTTCTCCAATACACCTAATTAGCTTAATTACTTTATTTGTGTCAACTTCGAAATCGCAGGGTATTGTTTCGCTCGGGTAGCGCTAATGAGTCACACTCCTTATCACACCCGATTGTGAACTTTACGTTTATTCAAAATATTGTTTAAACAGAATATATAGCAATATATCATTCATTACAGTGTCGTTTACATTAAATAATTTGGTAAAATCCAGCATGCTCCTACCCTGAAATTTATAGTACAAATACACTAAGCAGTATTCGTCACATAATGAAGTCCAATCATCTTGTATTCTTTTGACATTGAAATCCCACAGTCTACAATTCCTGTTCAGGAAAGTTCTATGAAATGCTGCAGGTGGTCGACCAAACGAGTCAAAGTATTGTCCAACTTTGTTATTGTCTATGTGAATGGCTACCCAATGTGAACCAGGTTGCGTATCCGAATCCAGATTACTTATTAAGAACGTAGGCGCTTCGGAACGAAACGGCAATCTGTTCACTGCGTACACATTATTTTGTAGAGACCAATGAATTTTAAATAAGCATTCCCTGATCTCAATGGTGTTCATGTTTCTAACTTGTGCTATCTTGTGAAGATTGCTCTTGTTAATGTTCTGTGGTAATTTCAGAGATGACTATTTAAAGGGACTTTTCAATAAAATAAATGCATGTTATAATATAATATTTTTATTTATGAAATAAACACATTTATTCTTGCGTGAGTACATTACAACTAGCGCATAATATTTATCCTATGTTAACTACTATAGTCTACGATAACATTGCGGTTCTTATCTATTTCAATAACATTATCGAACTCGGCATACACAATACAGTTTATAGTTTGAGATAGAGATGATTCAAAACGAACTTCTAATCTTACACTTCCATTCCTTATCAAATTCCAATGACTTGATGAATTAGCTGATAAATCAGGAGTTAAGTCAAAAGCTAGTAAGCAGTAACCTTTAGCATACTGTTCCCTAGATATCCCATTGCCTTCGTTAAGAAATTGTATATCCGTTCCTGAGAATAACGTATGATAGGTATGGAGAATAACGTATGAAGATATTATTCTCGAACGATGGTTGTAATGCTTTCCAAGGTATTTGCTGACCATCGATATACAAACAAAATGAACTCATATCATAATTCTCAAAATTAAAGGGATTTTTAATAAGTCTTCCATTAAACGCTGCGTTATTAACAAAGCCAACAATGCATCGTGTAGGAACCTGCCCTAGTAAAATATTATCCAGTGTTTTTGCCTGAACTCCTGATGGTATGGTGAAAACTTTAACTTCAGCTCGAGTGATAGGGTATTTAGCTGTAGTAGAGGCTAAAACTTTTTGGTGTGCGAGTTTTTAAAACTGTTGGATTGATTCGAGCTCTACGGACAATGAGAGTAGCATCTACAATGCATACTATTAACTTTAAATCATTCGAAGAAGCCATAGTTGACGGCAGCTATCTTAATGGTATATGTAAACACGATATCTTAACTGCATGGAATTTGCCCGGTCCTCAAAGACAGTTTAATGTTTTATTTACCAAAATCATTACTTAATGTAGTGTTTCTTCTTACAAAAGCAATATAAATTACAAACAAAATACACTCAGTATTAAGTGGACGTTGAATTGTGAGGTCTGAAGTGGGAATAATGTCTATCAGCACTAGAATGGACGTGAGTTTTTTTTATAATATTTTTTTCATTATTTATAATTTTTGCTTATAATCATGATTTTTCAAAATATTGTTTATGTTTTTTTTAATAAAGAGTTTATGTATCTATCTACTTATTATTATATTTCTCATAGCAATTGTAATTTATATTACAGAATTCAATCTTCGAAGAAACAACACCATTACATACAAACAACATTACTTCCAACCTCAACTGTCGGATGAAGATACTAACGATAATAATTTGAAAATAGCACCCAAAACACTCAAAAGGAAACGTGAAGAAACAGAAAACCTTGGCGAGTTTTTTGACTTTTCTAAAAATAAGAAGAAGAAAAAACAATCTTCATCAGTATCGAAATCGTCAAATGGAGGGGTGGCTTTTATTACAAAAAACAAAGATGATGCCTCTAATGCATCGCACTTAATCGAAATAGAATTTTATGATCTTAGTGAAATCGCAAAACTACTTGCTTCCGATTATTGGAAAAATACTTAAATGAGAATAAAATATTATACCACCGAGAAAAACTAATTTTTTTATGAAATCAATAAGGCTATTTATAACATAACAAAAGTAATTTCAAGTGAAGACTCAAGCAAAAAACTGTTATTTAACAAATAGTGGTTATTAAGGACTATACGTGTTTACTTACTTGTATTGTAAAGGACTTAGGATTAGGAACAATATGTTGTAAATAGATACTAATTACTTTATTTTTTAACTTGTCTTGGTGTATAAGAAGACCCTTAAATTTTGGAGACAACATCATTTATAATTTAACCTCATTGCTGTCAATTGCTCTAAAAAATGGATCGTGATGTCGTCAGTGCATTCTTTGCTAATACTGAAGATTCGGAAATGTTTGAATGTAGTCAAGGTATTGATAAATGTGAATTGAAAGAAATATGTGAAGACATAGATCTCATGATCCTTTGTGAAGAAGCTGAAACAAATATTAAATTGTTCGATCCCACATATGACGATGAGATGTATCAGATATGTGCATTGGTTGAGAATAACTACATATTTTGATTGCATCGTCCAGGGTGTTGCTTTGCTCAAACAAAAAACTTTATAGTTTCTCAAGCAGATGATTTAAATATTTTTGTAACAACTTTACGTAACACTTTAGCGAACAAAATAAGCTTTTTTGAGAAAAAAGACAGCGGATAGAGTAACTAATATCAATTACATAGAATCAATATAAATAAATTTAATCCACTAAGAGGCACCTCTTATATAAATTTACCTAAAGATATAAAGTTAAAAAAGGCAGTAATAAACGTACAAAACTCAGATAATTTATGTTTCAAATGGGCATTACTTTCAGCTCTATATCCTGTAGAGAAACATACAGAAAGACCGACATCTTACAGTGCTCATGTAAATAAACATAAATTTGATGGTGTATCGTTCCCGATTAAGTTAACAGACATATCTAAAATCGAAAAACAAAATAACATCAGTATTAATGTTTTTGGATTAGAGTTTAATACCAAGTCCCAAAAGCATTTCATTGTAGGTCCAAGCGGACCTACAATGGACTTCACAAAATGTACTTCACAAAATCACGAAAAAGCAGACATGTCAACTTATTATATTTACAAATGGAAATAATGGTCACTACTGCTACATTAAAAGTCTCTCACGATTAGTGAGTAAACAGTTGTCTAATACTAATGGCGCAGTTTATTTGTGTGATGGATTTTGCTGCGCTTTACCACTGCAGATAGATTAACTAGTCATCAACAGCATGACTGTTCTCATATTAAAACTATTTTGCCCAATAGTGAGAAAACTTCGAAGAATTGGTTTGAACAGCCGGTATCCAATGATACATTGCAATTCGATAAATTTGAAAAAACCCTTAGAATCCCTTTTGTAGTATACGCCGATTTTGAAGCATTTTTAAACCCCATACAAACATGTGCTAAAGACCCAACAAAACCATACACTATTAATGTTCAAAAACATGAGCCTTATAGTGCATACGATGTTAGTTTGTCTAAGTATGAAACATACAGTGGTCCTGACTGCGCCAGCGTATTGATCAGTAAATTGTATGATGATTTAAAAATAATAAGTAGAAAAAATTGTTTTCAGAAAACTCCAAAGTCTCTTTCACCTGCAGATAGCGATAATATAACTAATGCAACAATTTGTCACATTTGTGAAACCAATTTAAATGATGAAAGATTCCTAGACTTTGATTGGCAAACCGGTGACGTCAGAGGTGTTGCACATGAAATATGCGAAAAAAATTTCGTGCCCCTCGTTATATTCCAGTTTTTGTGCATAATTTAAGTAATTACGATGCGCATTTTATTTTGCATGCTCCTAATACTTTTGAAGAGGAAATTGACATTAATCCTCAAAATAAAGAAAAATATATATCATTTACAAAACATTTAACAGTTAATAATCAAAAAATTTGTTTAAGATTTGTAGATTCTTTCAAATTTTTACCATGCAGCCTTGATCAAGTAGCCAAAAATCTTAAAGATGATAATTTGTATGAACTAAAAAACCAATTTCCTGCTAAAGAAGATTTTGTTCGTCTTCGAAGAAAGGGTGTTTACCCTTTATGAATTTATGACATCTTATGAATGTCTTAATTTAACCTCTTTGCCAAATCAAGATAAATTTTATAGTTCACTTACTGATACATCAATTTCCGACGAAGATTATAACCGTGCTCAAAATGTTTGGCAACACTTTAACTGTCAAAACATGTTAGATTATTCAAATTTATATCTAAAAACTGACGTTTTGTTGCTAGCTGATATTTTTGAAAATTTCCGTGCACTTTGTCTTGATACGGTTTTGTTAAGATACGATTTGGTTAAGATCCAACTCATTATTATACAGCTCCAGGACTTAGTTGGAATGCAATGCTTAAAAAAATCAAAGTGGAATTAGAATTACTTACAGACATTGACCAGATTGCCTTTATCAAGTCAGTTATTAGAGGGGGCATATCTCAATAAACAAAACGTCAGTTTACTTTTTAGATGATTAGCAAAATATCTTTTACTAACAAGTATATTACATATATCGCAATGTACCTTGCCTACTACCGAAGTATTCTCTTCTTTTCGAGGTCTTTTTGAACAACTGTTGTTTTCAACGTCAGCTTCAACAATTTTTTTCAACGCTCCTCCAAGCCTCGTTTGAACCACGTTAGATGATGATGATGATGATGATGGTTGACTGTAAGAGGAGTAACGGGACATTAAAATCTAACAGCTGTGAATACAACATCCTGGACGATGCAATCAAAAATATGTAGTTTTCTTACCTCATATTATTCTCAATCAATGCACAAATCTGATAGATCTCATCGCCATATGTGGGATCGAACAATTTAATATTTGTTTCAGCTTCTTCACAAAGGATCATGAGATCTATGTCCTCACATATTTCTTTCAATTCACATTTATCAATACCTTGACTACATTCAAACAATTCCGAATCTTCAGTATTAGTAAAGAATGCACTGACGACAACACGATCCATTTTTTAAAGCAATTGACAGCAATGAGGTTAAATTATACATGATGTTGTCTCCAAAATTTAAGGGTCTTCTTATACACCAAGACAAGTTAAAAAATAAAGTAATTAGTATCTATTTACAACATATTGTTCCTAATCCTAAGTCCTTTACAATACAAGTAAGTAAACACGTGTAGTCCTTAATAACCACTATTTGTTAAATAACAGTTTTTTGCTTGAGTCTTCACTTGAAATTACTTTTGTTATGTTATAAATAGCCTTATTGATTTCATCAAAAATTTAGTATTTCTCGGTGGTATAATATTTTATTCTCATTTAAGTATTTTTCCAATAATCGGAAGCAAGTAGTTTTGCGATTTCACTAAGATCATAAATTTCTATTTTGATTAAGTGCGATGCATTAGAGGCACCATCTTTGTTTTTTGTAATAAAAGCCACCCCTCCATTTGACGATTTCGATACTGATGAAGATTGTTTTTTCTTCTTCTTATTTTTAGAAAAGTCAAAAATCTCGTCAAGGTTTTCTGTTTCTTCACGTTTCCTTTTGAGTGTTTTGGGTGCTATTTTCAAATTATTATCGTTAGTATCTTCATCCGACAGTTGAGGTTGGAAGTAATGTTGTTTGTATGTAATGGTGTTGTTTCTTCGAAGATTGAATTCTGTAATATAAATTACAATTGCTATGAGAAATATAATAATAAGTAGATAGATACATAAACTCTTTATTAAAAAAACATAAACAATATTTTAAAAAATCATGATTATAGATAAGCAAAAATTATAAATAATGAAAAAAATATTATAAAAAAAACTCACGTCCAATCTAGTGCTGATAGATATTATTCCCACTTCAGACCTCACAATTCAACGTCCACTTAATACTGAGTGTATTTTGTTTGTAATTTATATTGCTTTTGTAAGAAGAAACACTACATTAAGTAATGATTTTGGTAAATAAAACATTAAACTATCCTTGAGGACCGGGCAAATTCCATGCAGTTAAGATATCGTGTTTACATATACCATTATGATAGCTGCCGTCAACTATGGCTTCTTCGAATGATTTAAAGTTAATAGTATGCATTGTAGATGCTACTCTCATTGTCCGTAGAGCTCGACTCAATCCAACAGTTTTACTCGCACACCAAAAAGTTTTAGCCTCTACTACAGCTAAATACCCTATCACTCGAGCTGAAGTTAAAGTTTTCATCATACCATCAGGAGTTCAGGCAAAAACACTGGATAATATTTTTCTAGGGCAGGTTCCTACACGATGCATTGTTGGCTTTGTTAATAACGCAGCGTTTAATGGAAGTCTTATTAAAAATCCCTTTAATTTTGAGAATTATGATATGAGTTCATTTTGTTTGTATATCGATGGTCAGCAAATACCTTGGAAAGCATTACAACCATCGTTCGAGAATAATATCTTCACTACAGCCTATCATACGTTATTCAAAGGAACGGGTATACATTTTCTTAACGAAGGCAATGGGATATCTAGGGAACAGTATGCTAAAGGTTACTGCTTACTAGCTTTTGACTTAACTCCTGATTTATCAGCTAATTCATCAAGTCATTGGAATTTGATAAGGAATGGAAGTGTAAGATTAGAAGTTCGTTTTGAATCATCTCTATCTCAAACTATAAACTGTATTGTGTATGCCGAGTTCGATAATGTTATTGAAATAGATAAGAACCGCAATGTTATCGTAGACTATAGTAGTTAACATAGGATAAATATTATGCGCTAGTTGTAATGTACTCACGCAAGAATAAATGTGTTTATTTCATAAATAAAAATATTATATTATAACATGCATTTATTTTATTGAAAAGTTCTTTTAAATAGTCATCTCTGAAATTACCACAGAACATTAACAAGAGCAATCTTCACAAGATAGCACAAGTTAGAAACATGAACACCATTGAGATCAGGGAATGCTTATTTAAAATTCATTGGTCTCTACAAAATAATGTGTACGCAGCGAACAGATTGCCCTTTCGTTCCGAAGCGCCTACGTTCTTAATAAGTAATCTGGATTCGGATACGCAACCTGGTTCACATTGGGTAGCCATTCACATAGACAATAACAAAGTTGGACAATACTTTGACTCGTTTGGTCGACCACCTGCAGCATTTCATAGAACTTTCCTGAACAGGAATAGTAGACTGTGAGATTTCAATGTCAAAAGAATACAAGATGATTGGACTTCAGTATGTGGCGAATACTGCTTAGTGTATTTGTACTATAAATTTCAGCTGGATGCTGAATGCATGCTGGATTTTACCAAATTATTTAATATAAACGACACTGTAATTAATGATATATTGCTATATATTCAGTTTAAACAATATTTTGAATAAACGTAAAGTTCACAATCGGGTGTGATAAGGAGTGTGACTCATTAGCGCTACCCGAGCGAAACAATACCTTGTGATTTCGAAGTTGACACAAATAAAGTAATTAAGCTAATTAGGTGTATTGGAGAACCAAAACCAAAAAACGTATGTCAGGATCGTAAAGAGATATCACAAAACGGATAGCAGCAATCGATTGGGCGTCCCCGGAAACCCCCAAAATGATACCAAACTTTTTTTTTTTTAGGCTGCGATGGCCGACGTCACTCGTTTTTGGTAGTAGGGATTCGGGAGTACTGGCCCACCAGATGGGTGGGCCAGAACTCCCGAATCCCTACTACCAAAAACGAGTGACCACGGAATTGATCATTTACTCGAAAGTATATTCTACTATTCTTTTGCCAAAATATTTTACTTCAAAGCACATGTATTTATGACTGCAATAAAATTAAAATGTATATAATTTAAATGTTACCCAGAGAGCTTGAAAGTCTCCACTGAGCAGTGCGGGTGCGAAGCTGCGCATCGGGTTCATGCTGGCGCCTGTCAGGTCCCCCTGTATTAACATGTTACTCATTGCACATATTATATCCTAAAAGAACATTCTCCACTCTTAAAATTAAAGTAATTTCTTTTTTTTTAGCTTCAGGCTGCATATAGCAGGGTAGACAGACAGAAACAAGTGTTAACACACTCTATTCGCCGCTTTTCGCCTTTCGAAACACTGCGTGTTGAATGGCGTAAATCAACCCCGCCGTTTGTCTTGTTTCCAAAACAAGGGAAATAAAAATAACTCATTCTCCCCGAGACGGAATCGGCCACAACCCACAGCCGTCGTTTACAGTCCGACGCCGACGCCGTGTCGCTGCGAAACGACGGCCTCTAAAGTAATTTTAAGAAGAAAGAAATTTGCAGGTATTCAATAAACACTGCACTTACAGCGATGAGAGAGAATGCGACGACGGTGAACCCGATGCGCAGCGGCCACGAGTCCTTCAGGTGCTGGTTGCGTACGTCCCATGATGACAAATTGGCGAGCGCTAGGCATCCGCCCAACAACGTCTCGATGGCCAGCGCCTGGTACTGCGAAATGGAGGGGGCGGGCTTCGTGACGCAGCGGTCCACCGCGTCCGGCGACAGCAGCAGCAGCAGCGCGGCGCCCAGCGCGCCACCGAACAGCTGCGCCGCGCACACGGCGGCCGCGCGCAGCGAGCCCACGCGCCCCGCCAACGCCGCCGCCAACGTCACCGCGGGGTTCATGTGCGCGCCGGACACGTGGTCGAAGCACTGCACCAGCGCCGCCACCGCCAGCCCGCCGGCCAGCGCGCGCGCCGCCGCGCCACGGCCCGCGCCGCCCGCCTCGCCCGCGCAGCCCGGCAGGCACGTCAGCGCCACCAGCAACGCGGACGCGGCCGCCTCGGCGGCGGCCACGCGCCACAGCGCGCCGAGCGCGGGCGGGGCGAGCGCAGGCGCGGGCGGCGGCGCGGGGCGCGCGCTGTCCCGCCGCTTGTCGCCGCCGAGGGGGCGCACCTCGACGTCGCCTGCGGCCGGCACTCCACACGTGTCATATTTTATCGCAATGTCTCTAGAAGCCCCTACGGGTGACGTGTAGGACAGACATGTTTCCGGCTCACCAAAAAAAAGGTATTGTGTACCTACAATTGCTTTTTGTAAAAAAGGAGGTGATCACAAAGTTGGTTTGTTTTCAAATATAAAAATAACGCAATAGATAAAGAAAAATTATAAGAACATGTTGTAGCTGAGATTTAATAAATTAAAAGAGATTTGAATAATTAGTAGGTATTTTATCTTAAGATAGTGATGGCGTAGATACTGTATTACAGTCATAAAATATACAATACTTATAAATAAACGTAATAACGCTATTATGACACTATCGTAGTGCAATAATACATTACATTACTACATTACATTATTACAGGTTGAACCCAAACTCGGAGGAATGTTTAATTTTACAAAATATGTCTATAAAACTCTACCTGCTTAAAAACCGCGGAACACCTATGCATTGCCATTCCACTAAAATGAGTGAAAACTGGTAAAGATATTGACTTTAACACACATTGTCGATAACGCTTCCTAAATATTTAAACAATTTAAAAGATTTTATTTAATTTAATACACTGAAAAAGGCTTACTGATAGATAACAGATTAAAACATTTTCACGGATGTCCGCAAACTCCTCGTATGGATACACAACGTCAAATTTTTATTATAAAAAAAATCATAACTAAATTGGAAAATAAGATTTGCCCTGTAAGTCTTTCGCAGTAGGTACCTACTAAGCGTCACTTCTCACTTTACCTTTGATATAAGAATTTTATAGGTAATTTATTTCTACAATTGATCAACTTATGTATGTATAACCATAAGACACATTTTATTACACTTTTACATAATGGAAAACTAAGTAGTATAAAAAAAAGAAATGAGACTTACTTTCAGTAATAACTGAATGTGGATCTTCCGAGAACACCATAACGCTGACCTGTCTGACCTGGCTGACCTACACTTCGGCCTCAAGATTTTGGAATTTCGAAGCTCCAATGTAAAGTATTTGTATTCAGATTAACTTGTCTTTCCGCATCAATAACTTCGCCTAACAATATTTTTCTACTTCCATATGAGGTATTATTGGTAAAATTTGATATCAGCTTTATTTAAACCTGTGTTTACGTTATAGGAGGTGCGAGTGATATGTTTGGACAGCGGCGAAGGTTTCTTTATATATACACTACAATCACTGTCGTGTAAATTACAACTTGATTATGTTTGTTCTGGAGGTAGGTATGGCGCGGCGCGGCGCGGAGAGGTGACGCTACTGCGCTTATCTAGCTTAGTCTACAGTCTACTATTGACTACCGAAATGCGCGCTAGAAGTCACTTGTTTGTTCTTGTGACACCACATCACTAATTTTCCTAATAACTCTTATATGGTGTGCTCAGTCCGATCAAAACAATGAATCACAATGATTTATGAAAAAATATCGAGTTGTAGCTGCGTCCGCGACGTTGCTTATGTACCTACCTACCTATTTTATTTTTTATATTCACGTACATCACGTTTAGAGGACACGAACAGTCGAGGGAGCGCGCTCTCCGGTTTAGAATCACTTTAAAGCGGTACATCACTATTAAACAATAGGCTACTTGACATAAAGCGTGAAAAATAAAGCGTTAACGGCTGTCATCCAAAATACTTTATAATTATAGGTAATTTATATGTGTCTTTTCAAGACATTATGTATTAGATACATGCTGTAAGTACATATTATCTATTCAAATGTGGACGATTAACACAAGTCGATTTGCCACGCGCCATTGATTCTCAAATTGCTAATTTTTATGATATAAAAGGTAAGTAGTTATATAATACGGTAAAGGCATAACGCCCGGAATAAGTGCGTCAACAGGTATATATAATAAGTGACCAAACACAGATGGCTACAATATGCTTATTGTAGGCAGCATCTGTGAACAACAGGCAATTTACCTTCAAGTCACCTACTTTTACTCCCATGTCGCTTTCAATCCTTGCCGACAGCTATCCAAACACAAACTAAACAGTCAAGCTGACATGACACAACCTAGTTTGACACTCGGTTGAATGCCAAGCCAAAGCGACATGCCAGCTCCTATTCGCACACAGGATCTCTATAAAGAAACCTGACAGCCTGCACATATTCATACACATTGTATCCGGGAAGTATCTCCCATAAATTCTTTTTTAGAATCCTGTCAAACGCCTTCTCCAAGTCCACAAAAGCACAGAATTTCTTTTGATTTAAGCTAAAAAGTGATCATGAAGAGGGAAAAGATCTGATCTATGCAATTTCTTCCAGGTCTAAAGACTCCTCAGGCCTCCCACAACACCTCCTTCTCTTGCATTCTACTAGCTAAAACATGTGCATAAACAAACTGATAAGCCCTATAGCTTGCAGCTTGCAGTATATCTGTGAACATTTGCTTATATACAAAGTACTTTTGATAAAAACCTAATGTAAAAAAATCTTTGGTTCTCTTTCCAATATATACATAACTTATATATAGATAGTAGGATTAGTCGGCAAAGAGCGCCGAATATTCGGTTTCTTACTTTGATTATATTTCTCAATAAAATGAAATACTTAAACACAAACTTTGACTGCTTATTTGTATTTTATTAAAAATCATACAGACTTTGAAATATAAAAGAAAGTTACTTTTATTTTCTAACCAGTTTAAAAAATTACTTAAAAAGAAAACATATTGTTAAAGTCCACAATCGTTTTTTTCTTTGGTTATGTACCACCATATTTGATCATCTCGATAGTAGCTATAACTGCTCCCGCTACCTTACCACGTTTCAGACTTCTTATAGAACTCTTACTTCTTTTATATCGATGGGAGGGCATCCGGGTTAATGCTTATGAGTTATTTAAGAACTATTTGACGGGACGTCGTCAAAGGGGTAAAATTAACGAATATGTGAGTGTAGAAGAGGAGATAAATTTTAGCGTCCCACAAGGCAGCGTCCTCGGTCCTACCCTTTTTTTAATATATGCTAATGAAATTTGTGATTTAGCGCCCGACATCTGCAAGACAAAAAATGTACGCTGAAGATACGGCACTTGTAATCACTGGAGCGACCTGGTGTGAAACGTTTTCCCTAGTTCAAACAGCCTTGAACACCGTCACGGAATGGCTTTCAAATAACTTGCTCACTTTAAACTATTCAAAAACAAAATATATTACCTTTTGTAACCGTACCCAAGATCTTCCATTTGAATCTCTTAGCCTCCACATTCATAATGATGACACAATTTGTAGTGAGTTAAGTGTATGTCAATGTCCTCAACTAGAACGTACCCCTTTTATAAAAAATACCTTGGTGTATGGCTGGATTATTCATTATCTTGGAAGAAGCAGCTTGATTGCACAGTTGCTAGGATTAGAAAATTAATGTTTGCATTTAAATGTTTGAGGAATTCTGCTGATGCCCAAGCTCTTAAAATGGTCTCCTTCGCACTGGGTCAATCTATACTTTCATACTGCATAACATCATGAGGGGGTTCAGCCAAAACCCACATGTTAAAGCTTGAAAGGGCAGAGAGGGCGGTTTTGAAAGTCATCACGCATAAACCTGCATTATTTTCCACAACAAGCTTATACTCACTATGCCAAGTACTTACTGTCCGGCAGTTGTTAATACTGGCAACAATCCTACGCAAACAAGCTCAAGTTCAATTCGATGCTAAAAACCTAACTATACGTTGTGATAAAAGAATATGCAGTATTGAATCACGCAATACTGCACTAGCAAGCCGTCACTTTTATTTTTTAATTAGTTCACTTTACAACAGTCTTTTTTTCTCGTATTTTCCATCGTTTCGTCGTTTTGTGCTTTTGCAGCTTACACATTTTTTTTTTAATCTGTCTCATATTTTTATTACTACTCGAGGCATTATGATTACAAGGCTATCATCTCTCTATCTATAGCATCTTTAGATTCATCATCCCACCATTCATCACGCTTTTTGCTAAAGCCTCTTTTCTCTACATCTATGTCGCTTCGACTATACAAATCAACAAGTTCTGCCAACATACTTCAACATTTTCATTTTTAATTTCACAATTGTTTAGCGTTTTGGAAACTCTTTCTTTATATTCCTCCCTGATCGGTGGAATTTGAAACTTCTAGCTTCTTATGCAATAAACGCTCATTCAACGCAATCGCTCTTACGTATACATGTGAATTTGTTTGTGGTCAAACATCATGTTTGCTAAAACAAATTCCTTACGTTACAAAGTTCTAATATGAGCTTTTCAACCTCATTCGCGCTCCTGTCACCATTCTGGCCTAAAACATTTTTATGACAACTGCGCGGCTCTGAAACATCTATTGATATCACTATTTATTGAAGCTATTTCATTTCCTTATACACTAGAACATACCTAGAACAACCCTAATACTCTCCTTGAGAAGAATTAGCTCGATAAAGCCTAGGATACCGGCGTGTACGGAACTAACATTGATACTCTTGTTATCCCCAGCTTGAAGCGAATCTAAACCTATCTCAGGTGGATCGCCTCGTACCACGTGCAGTACTGCACTAACCAATCGAAGAGACAATAATACAACTAACAGAGAGCGACCCGGCCGCCCGGCAAAGCAGTCATATCACTGACTTAGTTCATTCATCTTCTGTTCCATTCTTCTCTTACATTCCACGCTAATTGTAGTCCTCCACTTCTGTGTATATTTCCGTTATAAATTATTTTCTAAACGAAAATGGTATGGCAAGTGTGACTGTTAATGTGACATGGAATGATTAGTGTGATGTCATAGAATGCATACTGTGTGTCATAGGATGCACACTGTGTGTCATAGAATGCACACTGTGTGTCATAGAATGCACTGTGCAACGAAACAGTCAGTAACATTTATATAATGCAATTTTCAGTCTTTTTTACTTTTACGTGATATGGAATAGTTGATGATAAATAATACTAAACCGTTTGTTGTAAGTTATTATAGATCATGTAGATACTGTAATGTACAGCTAAAGCTGCTCTCGCAACCAGGCATTTGGATGCTGGTGAAAAATGTGTCGGCGTCTTCTTAGATCTTTAGAAGGCTTCGGTTCCAATTCTGCTCGCACGCCTTGATTAAGGGGAGTAACGCGTGATTGGTTTGCTGACTATCTTTTTCGCAGAAGCCAGAATGTAAGGTTAATGGAATCTACAGTAGCAGTGCCGCGTGTTCATACGATGCACACCAAGGTAGCACGTTAGGACCAACACTATTTGTCGTGTATATTAATGAGTTATGTAAACTAAAATTAAATTGTGGGGATTTGATTATGTTTGGAGACGACACTGCTCTTGTTTTTTATGGTTTTTCTTGGGAAGATGTTCAAGACACGGTTGAATTGGGTCTTACTAGTGTTACAGCGTAGCTAGAGGACATTCTACTGTCATTAAATACAAGCAAAACTAAGTATATCTGTGCTAGTATAAGTACGACATCAACTTTAATAATTTATTAATTACTATGCATTCTAATCAATGTAACAGAAATTTTAGCAATAATAAAATATGCGTTTGTCCATCATTCGAAAGAGTTCAAACAGTTAAATATCTAGGCATTACAATTGATCAGAATTAGAATGGGATAAAAAAACCTGTCCTGTCATGAACCTCCTTCTAGAAATGAGTTATGATGACCTATATGCAATTCTCACCAAAATTAAGTGACGGATGACGGATCCCAAGACATTAAGTCGTAGGTCAAAGCAGAAAGCAGAAAAGATTTTCATATAATTCCTAGACACCTACTCATAAAATGGACAATCACTTTTTGAAAAATATGAAACAAACACACTCATACACATATACGTACTCAGCATACGCAACACTCATAAACATAAGCTTACACGCACACATACACGCACATATACATACATCCACACAAAAGGGCACACAGGCACACTTTTTTATTTTATTTTTACTGAGTAACGAAATTGCCTGAGGGAAGGCCTGATGACGTATAGTACAGGCTTTACGTAGTTAAAGTTTCAGCCCTCCACAAAAAAGAACATATTTTTGCACCTTTTGAATTATGCAGTGTAAATGTGTTTGTGGCGTGGAAAGTATTTTTTTTTTTTAGCTCTGTTACAGTTGGGATGTAAGGAATAAAACAACAATTCAAAAGTAACACAGAATAATATTACAGCTCGGCTAGAGGCGCTGCAGGTGGTGCGGCGCGTGCGCGGAGTGGGGGGCGTGGGGGGCGTGCGCGGAGTGGGGGGCGTGGGGCGCGTGGGGGGGGTGCAGCGCCAGCTCCAGGTCGCGGCGGCGCGCGGCCAGGCGCGCGTGCAGGTAGCGGCCCACGCCCTCGCCCGCCCACGCCTGCGAGTAGAACTCGGCGCGGCGCTCCTCCTCCGCGTTGCCGGCCCCGTTGGCGCTCATCGTCTTCAGGTCGCGCGACTGGCTCACCAGCCACTTCTGCACGAACTGCTGCGGGTCCTTGCTGAAGCTCAGGAAGAACTCGCGGTTGGTCTTCAGCTGGTTGATGGTGTCGACGGTCTCGTGGATCTTGGCGTCGAGCCCCTGGATCTCCTGCTGGTTGGCGGTGCTGAGCAGGAAGCTGTTCATCTGCGCCTTGAGCGTGTCGTCGACCTCGACGTCGATGTCGTAGCAGGCGGTCTGCTTGGCGTCGTGCGGCGGCTCCACGCTGATGAGGTGGTTGATGACGATGGGGTCGGGCGCGTGCAGCAGCGCGCCGAGCCGCGCCGGCACCTCGGCCAGCTTCATGCGCGAGGTGCCGAAGATCTGCTCCAGGTACTTGTCGCAGGCCACCAGCTCGCGCTCGTGCGCGTCCTGCAGGCGGTGCGTCTTCACGTACTGCCACAGCGCGTTGACGATGACGGGCCGCGCCTGCGTGTGCACGCCCAGCAGCCGCGCCAGCCGCGCGTCCAGCTTGAACTGCAGCGGCTGGTAGTCCAGCAGCAGCAGGATGGTGCAGCGCACGTTCTTGTAGCCGGGCCGCTTCACCTGGAAGCCGTCCGTCTCCTGCGTGGTGTGCGTGCGGTGCCACTCCACCAGGTGGTTGTCAGGCCCGTACAGCTCCTTGTCCAGCTCGATCACCAGCGACTTGAAGAACGACGAGAACTTGCGCTTCACTTGCGCCGGGCCCGCCGGACCGCCGCCCGGGCCCTTCACGACAAGGACAACACTATCAGCCACGTGACACAACAGACTGTCCGTCTGGATTCATTTTATACAAATAAAAATATCTCCGAATACTGAATGATTTAAATACTTCATAAGATTTCATAAATGAAAATACCAAGATATATACCTACAGCAAAAAAGGACTATTACTTTGTTTGACCAATTTAAAACATTAGGGAAATAAATTATTCAAAATATATCATTAGTAATTACAAACTCACCTTGTTTGGATCATTTTTAGCGTCGTCTAGTAGACGTCCCTCGACGCGCAGCTCCCACGAGGCCACGGCGTTCTCTCCCTGTCCTGCAAGCGGGCAGTAAACGAGGATCAACGTGAGGCTTCAGGCCGAGTCGGAGTCGAGATTAGAGGGTACGTTAAGTGTCTACCTGGGTAAAACGTGTTGGAGATGAATATACGCAACTTGCGCTTCTGTTTCATGGGGCGCTTGAGCGCCTCCTGTATGTCGAGGCGCTTACGCATGATAGTGGCGTCCAGCTTGCGCTCGAAGGCCAGCAGGTCCATGTAGGCCTGCGACTCGGGCACGAGGTCGCGCACCTTCTGCGGCAGGATCTTGTCCGCCAGCCGCCTCTTGCGCTTGCCGCCGGCGCCGCCGTACGCGTCCCCGGCCGGGCCCGCCGCCGCGCCCGCGTAGTGCGGCGCCTTGTGCGGCGGCGGCAGCGGCGCGCGCGCGTCTGCGGGCCGCTTAGCGGCGGCGGCGGGCGGCGGCCGCGCCGCGCTGTAGGGCGCCGGGCCCGCCCCCGCGCCGCCGCCAGCGCCCGCCGCGCCGCCTGCGCCCCCCACGTAGGGCGCCGGGCCCGGCCGGGGACCCCCGGTAGGACCACCCGCACTACCAGCTGGGGGTGGTGTGAATCCACTTCGGGGCTGTGGATATTAAAGTATGATTGTAAAATGGAAACTTGTTAATTGACTTGTCATATATCTGCAACAGGGTAACTATTAATTTTTCAACTTAGCTACTATATAAATGTACAAAATATCACTGTACTATATAATAGTAATAATCTTGCTGTTAACTGTGTATATCAACACCACTTTAAAAGTGCATAAACTTAAAACTATCAAACTAAATAAAACAAAAGGATCGTATGGAATGCCAAGCATCAAGTGTTAGCATATTTTTTGTTATATATGTTAAGGTAGATATAAATAGATTTAACTTTGGCAACTGTGATCCCATGAGATTGATGAATAGACAAAATGCAAATAATTATTATAAAACCTATATATCATGTGTAATAATATTAATTTTAATAAGTTTTTTTGGTTTCCGCAATGTTTATTCATATTAAATAAAACAGTTAAACGGATTAATCGCGTATATTATCATTTTTTTTTGGAAACCCGACGTTTCGGACACTTTGCAGTAGAGAACAGATATCTCAATGGTGAATCTCACCATTACCCTACACAGTTATCTACCGTTGGCAAATCTTTGTTACAGAGGGCCCACCACCTTTGTGACGCTGAACATCTAGGGGACGAGCTTCGACTGGTGAAAAATGCCCTTCATCAGAACAAGCTGCCAGTTCCCCGCCAGCGTTGTAAGAAGACAAGCAAGCCACCCACAGTTGAGAGACAACCAGCACTTCTTCCATATGTAAAGGGAGTTACAGACAGGATCGGCAACATCTTAAGAAGAGCTTATATAAAAAAAATTTTTAAGCCTAACAAAAAAGTGAGCCAATTCTCAAGACCAGTTAAATGTAATATTCCTCTGCAGTGTGCAGGTGTATACAAACTTGATTGTGACTGTGGCTTCTCTTACATTGATCAAACAAAGAGAAGCATCGGCGTTAGGGTGAAGGAGCACATCTCTGATGTCAAGAATGGGCGTGTATTGAAGTCTGCTGTGTGTGAGCACTCAATGAACAAGCCCAACCATTACATCAGGTTTGATAAACCTCAGATACTTGCTAGGGAAAACAGATATATCCCCAGAATGACCCGCGAGGCTATTGAAATACAAAAATATCCCAATTTCAATAGAGAAGACAGTTGGAAGCTTTCTACCACCGGGGATCCACTTATAAAAACTTTAAAGTCCCGAACCCACCACACCAGAGGGCAGGATACAGTCAGCTCATTCTGCAGGAAGCCAGGGCAGAACGCGAGGCAACTTGGAAGCCGTTGGCAGTAGTTTGATATAATAATTATATCAACTGACAGACGAATGCCACCTTAGTCTATTCATGACCACGGACTACTGCAAAGTGTTCGAAACCTTGGGTTTCCAAAAAAAATTATAATATACGCGATTAATCCATTTAAACTGTTTTATTTAATATGAATATTAATTTTTTATTTGATACTAGCTTTTGCCCGCAACTTGTTCCTAGTGTACTTACCATTTATTATCCCTAGGAATTACAATATTCTAATAAAAAAATATATTTATAAATAAATATGGTATAATGTTTGTTTTCTTAATATTTATAATATATTTAGTCAAACCTATTTGCAACTGAACACATTAGAAAAGAGAAAATACTTTAATTAAACAGATTTTCAAGATATCCACTTAACATAAAGTTCTATTTGAGGACCATTATGGTCCAGCGGCACAGCATATTCTTATAAATGTGATGGTTTGTGGGTCCTTTTTATTCATCTTTACATGAAAAAGATAAACACAAAAGCTTTGTCTCAAGCTTGCTAGCTTTGGTAAAACAGTATTACAGCACAAATGTACGCACACAAGAATAAATAACATATTACATATAAAAATTACTACAGTATTCCAAACAACAACTTAGAATATATTAACAGGAATCAATTGTCAAATTCATTCCAGATTATTATAAATAACACACATAGTAAAGGAGAGTAAAGATCTTATAACCATTTAGAATAATTTTTCTTTAGTTAAATCTGAGTAACACAAGTCAGCAGTCAGTTCTTAATGAGTTAGAGTTGTTTTTGTTTTAATAGGTAGGAGTGTTTCCATCATGTGCTGACTAGTGTATTAAGTCGTCTTATAGGATCCCAAAGTCAGTCAACTGCGTAATAATGCTTTGTTTTCATACTAAATGGAAAGCTGTTAATAATGTCATAAACTAATAGCAATTTTTATATATCATAAACTAACACGAACCGGGAAGCTGGGTCCAGCGTAAGGACGCGGTGGCATCGGTGAACCTGGCGGTTGAGCCGGTCCAGGATAGCGTTGTTGAGGTATTCCGCCAGCAGGAGGAGCGGGGCTCGGCCCCGGTCCTCCAGTAGGGAAGCGTTGTGCCATAATCACTTATAATGTTACACTTTCTTCAATCATTTACTCTATAATACTGTCATATAACTTAGGAAGAACGATTAAGTATATAAATTTTTAAAACACAAGTAATAATGAAACAAACTTATTTCTCTAGGTCTCTTAAAAATTAAATGAGATTGTTATTGATGATTGAACTTAATCCAAAGTTTCGTCGCTAACAAGCGCCGAAGACGCCATCATTTATTCATTTTGAAGTAAATTTGACATTTAACGAAGCTTGAATACAGATCTAATATATTTACTAGCTGAGCTACAGACTATAATACTTGTATCATAGATATCATATACCATATAAAATTAAATTGTATTTACATTTAATACTTTACGAATAAATAATTTAAGATAATGAAAAAATAGAAGTAAAACACGAGATTTAGTTTTTCTTTTGTAAGCATTCGTTTGTAAGCGTACATCATCAGAAGTACAGGATGAATTTGAATGAAACATTTAATGTATATCTAAGAGGCCTTAAAAGGATTTAAGTTATATAATTCGTATAAGCGAAATTGTTTTCAACTCATAAAAAACGCGAAAGCAATGGGTTTATTGTTGGTTTGTTTAAAAAGGAAGATAACGGTAGTTATAGAGGCATTAACATTATGAGTCACATTGTAAGGGCTCCGCCAATATTATACCGTCGTTGAATGTGTATTTGGATTTCAGCTCGGATCAGCAATTTTTGTTTTTAGAACTTTGAAGCATACAGGGAAATAAGTAGAGCTCTGCATGTGGCATTTTTAAGACCTACAGAAGTCTTTTGACTATGTGCATCTGGTAGACATTGCGATTCAGGAATCCGAAAGCATATAATTATAAGAGGTATGTAGTTAGATATGTAATTATAAGAGATATGTACAGAGATTCCCAGGGCAAGCTGCTTTGTAGTCATGCTTCTGTGAAGGAGAGGTGGAGAAGTTACTTCTTGGAGCTGCTGAATACTCAGCACCCGGGTAGTATTCCGTCTGAACCACCTCCTAACCTGGGACTTATTGCTCCAATAACCCTTCATGAAACTCGGAATTGTCTTCGACGCATGAAGAACGGCAAGGCAGTGGGACCTGACGATATTCCGATCGAAGCGTGGAAATCGTTAGGCTCTCGTGGTGTGCTCATGCTTACTGATCTTTTTAACCGCATTTTGAACACTGGGACGATGCCACATCAATGGCGGCACAGTTTTATTACCCCTATTTACAAAGAAAGGGGCAGTGTTCAAGATTGCGGTAGTTATAGGAGCATTAAGATTATGAGTCACACCATGAAGCTCTTCGAGCGCGTGATTGCCCTCAGGCTCCGCCGAGAGTGTACTGTCTCTGAGTGTCAATATGGATTTCAGCTAGGATCAGGCACTACGGACGCCATTTTTGCCCTCAGAATTTTGATGGAGGCACACAGGGAAAAGAGGAGAGCTCTGCATGTGGCATTCTAAGACCTGCAGAAGGCCTTTGACTGTGTGCCACGTCAGTGTATCTGGTGGGCACTGCGATCCAAAGGGATCCCTGAATCCTATGTTGGTATTATCAGAGACATGTACAACGACTCTGTTTCTACAGTTAGGACCGCTGTTGGCGATACCAAACCCTTCCCAATTACAGTAGGGGTTCACCAAGGCTCAGCTCTTAGTCCACTTTTGTTTAATGTAGTGCTAGATACTGTCACGGCTCACATCCAGGATCAGCCTCCATGGCTGATGATGTATGCCGATGACATAGTACTCATTGACGAGAACCGACTGATGCTGGAGCGTCAAGTGAATGCCTGGAAGGGTGCGCTTGAGAACGGTGGTCTTAAACTGAGTGTGTCAAAGACCGAGTACATGGCTTGCGGGAACCCAGACTCGAGCACCATCCACATCGGGCCTGAGCCAGCCGTTAAGTCGGAGGAGTTCAGGTACCTTGGATCCATTATGCACGAGTCCGGAGGCATCGACTACGATGTCCACGCCCGGGTTAGCGCTGCTTGGGCCAAATGGCGGGAGGTCACTGGTGTGGTCTGCGATCGCAGAATACCGCCCAAACTCAAGGGGCTGATATACAAGTACCAGTTCTTTTATACGGCAGCGAATGTTGGCCAGCATTATCTCGGCACACTCAGGAGCTTCACGTAACGGAGATGAAGATGCTGAGGTGGATGTGTGGCGTTACTCGGGCTGACCGCATACGCAACACATTCATTCGAGGTAGTCTTGGGGTCCGTGACGTAGCGGATAAGCTCCAAGAGCGTCGTCTGAGATGGTATGGCCACGTTTTACGCCGGCCTAAGAACTACGTCGGAAGAAAATGCCTTGATATGTCTGTCCCTGGAGTAAGACCCCCCGGACGCCCAAGGAAGCGATGGCTGGACGTCGTGACGCACGACATGAGAGCCAATGGACTAACCACTGAGGATGCTCAAGACCGTGCAAAGTGGAGTAGATTAAGTAGGAAAGCAGACCCTGACAATAGGCCGGGATAATGCTAAGTGGAAGAAGAAGATGTAGAACGACTTCTTTAATGGTTAAGATACTATTAGTGATACAAAACCCTTTCCGATTATGGTAGGGATACTTCAGGGCTCAGCTCTTAATCCACTCTTATTCAGCGTAATGTTATATACTCTCTCACCTCACATCCAGGACCATATACCATGGCTAATGTTGTATAGTAATGATAAAGCACTCATTGGCGAAATCCGGCTGATGCTGAGTCTAGGAAGTTCGCTTAATAAAGGTGGACTTAAACTAAGTGTGTTAAAGAAACTGCCGGGTCAAATGGTGGACGATCACAATATCATCTAAACTCAAGGGACTGTTATATAAAAGCATGATCCAACCAGTTATTTTATGCAGTAGCGATTGCTAGTCAGCACTATTTCGGTACACTCAGGAGCTCCAGGTTTCATAAATAATGATATGGTGCCTAAATGAATGGATGTGTGCTTTAAAACGGTCTGACCGCATACGCAAAACATTGATTCAAGGTAGTCTTGGGGTTCGTTATGTAGCGGATAAGCTCTAAGAGCGTCGCCCGACATGGTATTGCCACGTTAGCCTAGAATTTATGTTGAGAGTATCTGTCCTTGAACTTAGGCACTCAAGACACCCAAGAAAGTGACGGCTGGATGCAAAACTTCAGAGCCAATGGACTAATATAAATCCTTCCAATCCTTCTAGATTTTAATTGATTACTCGTTAATCGTTAATTAATCTGACTGGTTTTTTGAGACAGGCGGATGCATCAAATTAATCAAATTTATCCCTGGGAATAATATAGTCGTCAAGTGCTTCAGGTAAAAAAAATATATTATTTATTTTTTGTTTATTTATGAAGATAGTTGCTTGTATTGTCTATTCTTTCTAATATAGGGCTCAACATTTCTGTTAAGACTAAGGGCTTTTTCTCAAATTTATTGTGCCTGTTCTGTGTCTTTTCAAAACTTCTTTAATTTGTTGAATGTATCATGCAAGGCGTTCAATGCATCAGATCGGGCCTTAACATTTTGTTTTTGAAAGGTTTTTAACAATTTTTTTTAGCTCTTTTGTAATGTAAAAATTTCTGTTGTGCAATAAAGTAAATTTGTACTGTATTGTATTGTTCTTTCCATATATTCCAACGATAAGTAGAGCCCGAAAACAAGTAAAACAGTCTCTATATAATTTAAAAAAAATTTGTGAGTGTCCGGCGCACGGTAAAAAGTTGGCAGATTCGGATTTCTCTTTGATTCTTTCTTGTAGATCAGTATATTTTGCCGCCATATTTGTAATATTGTCGTAGCTTTGTCCTCAACAATCTTTATTGGGAATATCATAATTCTCTAAAAATTCAAGATGGTTTCAGCTAAATACTAATGATTATGCTCTTTAATAGGTATACATTTCAGAAACCTTTTAACAGGATCACGGCCTATTCGTATTGAATTCTAAAAATTAGTTGATCAATATGTCAAAAATATATCTTTTGCTAATTTAACTTCATGAATATTTTCTTTATTTTCTTCGGCTCTACTATCTCCTACGCAGGAGTGTACAGTGACGAAATAAAACGGGGATGTGAGATCAAGTCAGCGGTGGAACGACTGGAGAAAATTTGGAATTTGGAATGAAGAATAAAAAAGAGGACGTAATTCAGATTAATGAAATGCCTTGTTTTCCCAATCTTTCTCTGAGGCTACAAGATCGCTGGAAAATCGACGAAAAATACTGTGGACGGCATTCCACACCAACGCTTCCAGCTTAAAAGAACTGCACGTGAGGGACCGACTTTCCTCTTTCCTCTTGCAACTAAAGATACTGAAGATTTTTGATCAAGTAGAAAGCAAGAGAGCACGTAGCTGATCTTCAACTTGCTGGACTGACCTGATCAAGCAGTCGACTGAGTTCTTGTGCGTTGCCTTGTTAAAGTGCGCTTTGAATGCTGCTAACCGACACAAGTGGAGGTCCATTGCCAGGAGGACCCTAAACAAGGCGTCTAACTAGACTACCATCACCTTCACAACCATGATCACTGTGCCAAGGTGCGGACCAGGACCGCGCGCTCCTCGTCGTGGCCTATCGGCGGCCGTCCGTGCTGGGAGGTTACTTCACGTGGTCGAACCGGTCTCCGCTTTCGTAATGAGACTGACAAGAAGATAATTTTATAGGACCTGTTTTTCCATTACAATACTAAACTCATAAATATTTACCGATAAATATGAAATGTTGTATAATCCAGGAAAACCAAATCTTTTAAAATAAGCAGCAAGAAATTTATCATAATTAATACATAAGTAATTCTTATTAAATACTTTTCATTGTCGGGAGATCCTAGGATTTTACTATCGCCGCAAAACGGAATGCCTCTCGAAGCCAAAAACTTTACAATTGATACAATTCCTTTAAGAGCCTTCCTCCAGAAATTCACGTCTTTTTGATATTGAGATACTAAATCTGTATCTAATATGCCAACATTTTTACTTCGTGCCAAATATGTCACCATAGATTGCCTATGGGTTGGACTATTTTCAGTGGGTGAAATTATTTGATGAATGTGCTGCTCGTCAATACTAATAAACAGCATACAAATGCAAATTACAGATTTTTTTTTGAAAGCGAATACAGCAACTATTTTCTTTCAACGTTTGCATTGTTCTTTAATTTTCGATAACTAATGTTTTGTTGAAATATCTAGTTATTGATCTATCTCCATCTTTGTAGGTTCTGGATGTCACAGAGAATTCAGAATCTTTATTATTAAAATATTCAGATCCCTTACGAATAAAAATTACGTGGTCATTTTCTGTAAAATGTTCATGAAAATAATGCCTTCAGGGTAGAGTCACTAAAATATCTGAATGCTTACAAATATTTATTTTATTAACATTAATATTATTAGCTTCTTGCCGTATGCCGCAGATAGCAGAGTAGGCACAGGGAATTGTACGTAGAACAATATGTTCCGTATTCTTAAGGCACTAATATATATACATTACAAACACAGCATATGTATTCAATTGGTTAATTCTTTACCACAGTAAATTTTAAATATATATTTATACATATTAAACATCTTGCAATCGATACGCATGATTTTCAGAAAGATTTTGATTTTCGAGAGTAGAGCTGTTTGGTCATATTATGTTATTTGTTGTTTGGTAATCGTGTAGAAACAGTTGGGCCCCAATAGATCGCAGGGCCCTGGGCACGTTGAGCCTATGGTGCCCAGTGGGGAAGAAGGATCTGTATATACCTCTTAAATAAATATATTAAATTGCGTTTTTATGATTAATTATTCACTTTCATAAAAAGTATGGGTCTCTCTTTTTTATTATTAAACGAGAGTCAGAATAAGAGTCGAAAATGAAAATTGATCAAAATGCGATGTGTTCAACACGAAGTTGACTAGATATAGAATTGCCTCGTTATTTTTATATTACTTAGATATACCTACATATTAATTATAAAATTGTAATATAAACAATTCAAACATTAATCACGCTTTTAGCTTCACATTTGATTCCGCTGTGTGATCAGGGAAAATTTAGTATTGAAACACTCCGCTCTCCGCTATCCATAGTTCACAGTTTGAATATGGCCTGTTTAGGTATAATAATTTCAACCTTCTTATGTATGTGTGTGCACTGAATAGTGTCTCATCAAGAAGTTGTGCTGGTAAAGTTAAAGTGCTCACTACTTAATTATTCGAACCGCCATCGTTATAACTAGGTATTTCTCTGATATATTTTATATTGGTATATTTTATTTTTACAACAATCTTATTATTATTTATTTACGTTACAATACTATGTTCATTTGAGTAAAGACCTAATTAATTTGTAAATAGAAATTTAAGTTTTTTAAGTTTATGTGAAATACGACTAGTTTACTTAAGAATATAATTAGATATTACTAGGAAAGCGTCTGTGTCAATTTGTAAAGTTTACTTGAGTATAATTATGATAATTACTTAAAATATACTAATTTACAAACAATTAGGGAATTAATTATACTTATAACTGATTAGTTTTCTGAATAGTAATTTCTGTTAAGTCACTGAATGTTTCATTCATAGACCACATAAAATACATTTGAAAATTTGCTTAGGCTGTCGTCATCGACTGACCAGTGACCACAGCTCACCATACCTGTTGAATTAGGATCAGATTTCAGAATATAGAGAATCGTAATTTGTCCTTACAGAAATAAATTATGGTATTACCAACTAATAGGTCCAACAGGTTCTCAAATTTAAATGGACAATACCGTAAATGTAATTAGGTATAATGAAACAATTATTTTTTATTTCAAAGTGATGAATTTTGTGTTATAAGTTTATAGTTAAATATTTAAAAATCACTAAGCACAAAGCGGTAAGTGAAGTTACGATGTTTATCAACAGTTGAAAGTCATTGCTATGATACTATACTTTATCAAAAAAGTGTTATAATTGGATCCTATTAGTAAGTCGGTACCTTATTACATTACCCATCATGCTAATCAGTCAGTCAAAATACAGTCGTAATGATAACGGCCTATCGATTTTGTACCTTACTATACAGAACTTGTCTCTAATCAATCGTTGTCTTTTACTGTAAAAATAATTTCAAAAAATAAACTTTTCTAATTTATTTAGAGAAATATTTAGTAAATTGTTTATAGTTTCGAAGTTCTTTAGTTGTTAGAAAACAAAGTATCATTACCATTATTAGGTAAGTTGGTTCTGTTATTTTTCTTTTCAATTTGATACTGGCGATTTAAGTAAGCGTAGAGGATAGCAACATCGACGTTGCAGGGGAGTGGAGGATCACGAGCGAGCCTGTCCAGGGCGGGCGGGTGTCCGGGCGGGCTGCGCAAGGGTCGGGAGGTCGCGCCTGGGGCGTGGGGCGTGCGGGTGCGCGGCGCCGCCTCCGCGTGCGGCGCCCACTCCGCCGGCGACGCTCGCCTTCAGTCTTCGCCGCGCGCCGCTCTCGTATGCACGCGTGCGCTGCCTCCGCCGCCGCAGTGCTCGCCGTCCCCGCGCCGCGTGTCGACGCTGCAGCTCGTAGGACCTCATCAGACTACGTATCCTCGAGTATTTCGGAGTGGCGGTTCGCATCTTACCGGGCAGCATTAGAGTCGTACCGCTATTTTCTAATACTGTCAGGTAAAGATGTCGTCCGCGCTCCACGTTCTGCACAAGTTTCGGCGAGCAACGGTGGAATCCGAACCTTGGTCGCAGGAACCGATCCAACGGTCACCTATAAAACATAGTGAAGTTTCTGGCCGACGACGGTGACGGCGACGGCATGCGGACCAGGACCGCGCGCTCCTCGTCGCGGCCTGTCGGCTGCCGTCCGTGCTGGGAGGTTACGTCACGTGGTCGAACCGGTCTCCGCTTTCATAATGAGACTTTCGATCACCTTCCTTGTCCACCGTCAATATGTCCACCTACTTCGCTACAGGTAGTATCTATTATTTGTCGTTAATATCTGTTATATATTTGTTGTAGTCTATATTTAAGGCAACATTCACAATATATATTTTTCATACATATGTAAGAGTCACACATTAACTTCGTATAACCAATTATATAATCTAGGTTATTTCATTATAAATTCAAATTTTGTTATGCAATATCCAAATTTATTTTAAATAACTTTGAAGTTATATACAGTCACTTTATATAAATGTGTAATTATTTAAAATGGCTACTCCTAGAAAGGATATAGGGAGCTGAGATTCCAAGTTGCGATTTAAAATGTATTATAATTTTGTTATATAAAGTATGTAAAGTGCAGCGATTGATGCATGTCGAGATGGGACGGTCGGGGCGCACATGGTGCCTCGTGATGGCCTCGAGGCGAACAATACTATTTCCTAATCAAAACTCATATAATCCAGTTAACTAATTAAATTTTACGTTTACGTGCGATGTCAAGTAAGCTTTTCCCTCGACCCGGTTCATATTCATAACGAGTGTGAGCACATTGTCTAATTTTGTTTCTTGGGAATGAAGAAATTCGTGTCCTAACAATACTATATAGCAGTATAGCTATATAGCTATATAGCAGTTGTAATAAATTCTCACAGAGCGCTTTACGATGCGATCCACTCCTCAATTGCGCTTAGACGGTTTGTTTTGCGGACATTAATGCAACTACATTCATGTTGATGATAATTATTAAAGATCAGGAAAAAAACTTTGTCATTAATTTAGTTAAGAAATTGATATTTATGGTTGGCGTCGAAGGGCGGCCGGCAGGTCGGCGCGCTCAGCCGCGGTGCTGTTTAATTCACTAGAGCTGCTGATTACTTCGTTGGAGATGTGGTGCATTATTCATTAGTGGATGGAAAGTTTTGGCTTTCCGAATATAAAGATGTGGGTCAAGGCTCGAGACGGCTGTGATAGCCGCGCCCGCCCGCTAGCTCTCCACTTCGTGGTCATTTAGATGCAACCTCGTTTTAAAGTTTCTTAATTATATATTATTACTTCCGCCTGTGCCACAACTCGCTACCAAATATACCTGTTACGTGCTCTACCACTAAAACGACTTGATCTCAGGACTTGATGTCATGCTGTCGATGACTTTCCTCGCCTCTACATAATGGTTAACTCGTTAATCTTTGTTTTTTTCCTTTCTGTCGTACATTGTTGAATGTCATATTTAAAATCATATTCTCAGAGATATAGAATTGATGCTTAAAAATAAGAATAAACTAGGAGATAATACAGAAATGAGGATCGCGGTATCGGCCGGTGCCAAAGGGCAGGAGATATCACATTGTTTGTGCTCCGGAGAGGTCAGTTGATACGTTGCGGGTTATCGCCGCGATGTTTAAACATGTGAACACCAAGCGGAGTTGACACGTACTTGTAACGTGCACGAACCTTGCGCTTCACAAGGGCATTAATAATGAGGTGGAATTGTGTTTGGCCAAATTAAGCCCCCAAATCTTTAGAAAGCTGCAGGAAATTAATTGTTCTGGTAGATTGGTGCGCTTTCGAATGGGATTCTTATCGGTGGCTAGTGTCGCCGGCCCAGAAGTGTGGGTGACGGGGACAAGCCGGTGCCGGTGCCGGTAACGTGGCCGTATGGAGTGCAGGACCGGTTCTTAATTTCCTATAGGTGCGCATGTTGTGCATCTATTTCGGGAGTCGTTGACCGCCGGTTTGGCACTGGCCGCCGTTGGTCGCTGCGGCCGAAGCCGGTTTTATCCGTGCGTGTTGGAGTTCCGCACCGCGCCACTTTCGTGTTTAACATGCACGTATTTGAGGCGATGACGTAACCGGGGAGTACGGGGACGCACCCAGTCGAATATAATGTTTCTAATACGCCGAGGGCAGGTCGTCTAACCCCCGTCTATCCCTCGTCTAACCCTCGTACAAGTGATGTTTATTGCCGACCGTCGCACTCGGCCGCTCGGCCGCTCGGCCATCACGAACATGATATCCCACGTGGCGAAGCGACGCGTCGCTCCGAGCATTGTTGTGGGCTATTTTTATCGGACGCTAAAATGAGCCGCAGATCAGTCGCTCGATCCGCAGAGACGACCGCGTGAGTAGGCGGACTTGTCGAGCCTTGTGTCGCACGCACTCATTTACAAAATAAATTATAAATTCAGCCCTTGCTGTAACTCATCGATAGAACTTCTAAATGAAAATATAATAAATTTAATTACTTTTATCATTTTAGACGAAACACATAATCAGATACACATAAAATAAGTAGTCTAATGATGGATCAAGGAAAAATGATAATATATTACAATCTTAAAATATTTTTCGCTTTTATGAGTCTAAGTTAAAACTTGCACATTAGCGTGGTGGCGGGGTATTATCTCCGGCGCATGTGGCCGATGCCGGGGGAGGCGCGGGGGCGCGGGGATGGAGCAGGCGGGGGGTCTCGGGAGGTGAGGGGCGCTGATCGGCTGACCTGTCAGCTCTGGCGGCAAAAACAAGTCAATCGATGGCGTGGAGAGTCCATGACCTGCTGTCGACTCTCGCAGCACCAACAGGTTTGATTGACGACGAGCTTTCTACCGTCGAGTGAGTCCACCACCCGCCATTCAACTTCTACTCAAATGTAACTCCTAACTGGATTTGCACCTGAAAGTCTTTTGAAAATCTTATGGATTTCTATAATACGTCTATTGACAAAACAATCTAAATTGTATTTTTTATAAATAATCATATTTTTCCGATAAATAATGTGTGGTTCGATCGAACATTGATTCGCCTACGTGGCACGCAGCAATTGGTAATTAATCTAAAACATTACTTAAAATATATAAAAATATTATATTATGTAAGATACAAGTACATACCTACCATTGATTTAAATTTGAAGCACTGATGAAAAAATATGCTGTCACAAATGTGATAACTTTAAAAATGTAGGAAGGTCGATTCATGTTTATTTAGATAAGCTAATCGGAATCGATACAGAAATCATTTAGTATTGTGATAAGGATCGATATCGGGCGATATCCGAGCGCGGCGGCCGGGGTTGGTGCTTGAACAGCGGATCGGCATCGAGTCGCAGATGAGCGAGCTGAGACTGGATTGAGTGCGAGCTTTACCACTCTTAGAGCTTACCACAGCTCTGAGCTTACCACATTAATATTGGTACAGTAGGAACTTGCTAGGAATCATCATTAGTGTTGTATGATCCAATACAAGGGTACAAGGGTAGAACACACGACACTGGGTGGAGCGGTGGTGGAGCGGTGGTGGAGTACCGCACTATGCGCGTCGCGGCTATGCGTTAATGGCCACCAGTCACTTCTCACTAGCAACATTGTTATTTGGATTTTATGGTTCGCTTAAATCCATCATAATGTTTATACTGTTATTTTGTTACGCCTGCTTTTACTTATATGTTTTTATTAGTTTTCTTTCTTTTTATGGTGGGTTCTGATTAAAGATTATAAAATTTCAACTATAATATATATTTGTGCCAAGATATAAATATGATAAGATACATTAATGTTGAATTGAATATATGGTAAAGATAATTTAGGCATTTCGTATATAAGCTAGTGTAGTGGCCAGTAGTAGGCGGCCAGTTGGACACATTTACAGTTATCTCCGCGCGCTTCATAATCCTATGCTAATGCCGACTGTTTTATTTAAATTTCTCTCATAAAATATAACTCCTACATTACATTCGGTTCGTTAACCTCAAAATTAGGAATAAAATACGATACAGTGTTATATTAGAAGAATTCTCACCGCGGCCGACTACACGAGGCACATGCTCTCAAACTGAAATATTTTAACTGATAGCAGAGAAAGGCGTTCCAGCATAACATGTTTACTTCTCGCTGCTTGGTTCACTATAAAATAAGTATGGTTACTACACATGCCCATTAGTATTTAGTACTATATTGTTACAAGACTATAGATCACTCGGTGTTTGTATGTTACGTTTGTAATATAGCGGAATAACTTTATAGTCTAGTAGTAAAGTAGTAGAGTACTAGTCTAGTAGTATGCAAGTAGTCAGTAACAGCGGCGCGGCTGCACGCGAAGTCCCACAGCGCGTCACGACTCAATACATATTGCCAGTGTGTTATTTGCTTTTTTCCGCGAACTTTTGTTTCTTCACATTTAACTTCGATCACGCGATCAAATGCTAATTGATACTTACTTGCGTTTTTATTTGTACAATCGTCGCTATCTGCTCGGCTCGTTGTTACGCGCACTTCCGTCTACCGTCTACCGTGTACCGTGTACCGCCTACATTATACGCTTTACACGCTTTACACGCTTCTGTGTAAATTAATGTTACCCCGTTTTCAAATATTTAACATATATTTAGACAAGTAAGTCGAGTGAAGTAAGTCATAGTTAATGATAGGTAATAAAAGCGTACACGTGGGTGTTTCTTCATCAGTAGTAGTACATTTGAATAAATCATCTCAATTTCAAGTTAATGTAAAACATTAGAGTGATTCTTCCAAAAGACTTCAACGGCTGCAAGCGGGTGGCGCGGGGGGCGAGGCGGGGGGCGCGTGCATCCGGCGCATTGCAAAGCCGACCATTACGCTGACGTGTAATTTTTTTAATTGGCTTTCATTACGTGAAACTACTGGCGATACTTGAAAAGTGTTTCAAAATTGACATCAAATTAAACGGGTATAAAAACAACACTGCACTCCATTATTAACTGTTCCAGAGTACCTGTTCCAGAGCGAAGCGACGCTTAAATATGAATACTTTTTGTAATACCTACCAACATACTTGTATGTACCTATATACATATACGTGTATACGTTTCCAGGCACATGTCCTGTTTATTGAACTTGTTGTGTGTCAGGACATCCGTTGGTATTATGAAATTGCTATATTGCACTTAATATATCATTTTTATTTAATATGCAAATACATAAACCAGAGCTTATAGTTTTATTAACAAATAAAAATAGATCGACAGAAGGCCGCCATACTCGCCATATTCAATATTCAATTTGCAAAGGTGTTGTACATGTATATTTGCGCTATGGCGCTAATTATTAGCTTATTATATTAGTCATTTAAAATATACTAATCCTTTGTAAAATGACCACAGGAGGAAAATGTCTGAAGTGAAGGCATTCGTATTTTGGATAGTCTTAACTATTTTAAAATACGATGAGTCTAATTATTTTTCCGCTAACAACGTACTGTTTAAGTAGATTTTCGTGTGTTTAGCGAAACAAGTATTGTGATTAGAAATTCATACAAGAAAATCCCCGTTGGTAAAAGTATTTAATAATTGACTTCGCCATCAAACCTAACCCCGGTCCCCGAATAGATGCCACTTAATTAAAAACTTAGAATAGATTAATTCATTAAGTAACTACGTGCGTGTGTGTGTGCGTGCACAACAAGCATAGTAACATGCACGAAAGTATAGTGGTGGGATGAGGGGGGAGATGGGGAGGGGTGTAGCGGCTGATGGCACTCTTTTGGATACCTTTTATAAAAATTAATAAGTTGAATGCGATGTAATCGCATGTTTACGAGCAGTAAGCCGAAGTGCGCGTCCGCGGACCGCAGGGGCAACGGGGGCCGGCGGGGCGCGCGGGGGACGCTTTGCTCGTCGGCGGGGGGACAGCCGGGGGGCGGGTGTGGCGCTACTAAAAACTATTATTAGAGACATTTGCAATTTAATTAGCGCCGTCGCTATAATGCCTCGTTGGCTTGATTGCTCGCTTACACCCGCGCGCCGCCGCGCCGTCACGCCGCCGTCACGTCGAGACACAGACGAGCTGTCACGTCACGCGTGTCGACACACGTGGACTAGTGAAATATTTAACATTACAGTTGTTTGAAAACCTCGCTGAAGTTACCACTCCTCTAGTGGTTACAAATGCAATCGTAAAAAACGACTATTTCTTTCGACCACCACAACTTGTAATTAGTTGACACAGTCTTGCAGTCACTTCGATAACATGTAACACTATCGCCCTGCGGAGTACATAGAGCTAGCCTAAAAGTACAGCTTACACCCGATGTTTATAATGAATCTCCAATCTTAGATTGACATCAGTCTTCGACTATTATATATCTGTAGATCAAAGTACGTAGCAATGTCATTGGTTCGAAGATAGATTCAAGATTGCAGAGCGATCCTTGCCTTCCTGATAGTTCCGTTTTACATAGAATTTTTATATAAACTAAAATCTAATCTGTGCGTTAAAATTATCATACTACTATACTACTCATAAAATTTCTTTTAAAATCACTTATTGAAATAATAAATTTCTAAGTACTAAGTCTTATAATATTAATATAGAATAAATTTCAAAAATATTAAAACTTTAAACCAATATTTTTAAACCATATTTTCATTAGAGCGTTGAAGTAATGTTGCCAATAATTGCCAATTGTAATTGCTGTCAATATTTTAATAAATATATTACTATTAAGATGGATTTTTGGATAACTATCTGTATCTATAGTATTCTTCTTTTTATATAAGAAATATTTAATAACGCGTGCGTTTTCTAAGTAGCGCCATTTTTGTATAAATATAAAGTGGGTATAATTCTTTTTCGATTCATGATATTAATATCTGTTTACTGTCTAAACTAATTCAGATAATGCAAGCACTGCAACAAATTTTCCCAAAGCCTACCAAAGTAACGTAATACGGATCTTAAGTTTGGATAGAAAAGACTGTTTTTTCTACATTTTTGTGACTTGCGACAGACAGAGACAAAAAATGTAGTTCAGTTTTCTTGTAATAATAAACATTTTAATAGTAATATTGCTTTTCTTGTAACATTTAAGATACAGACGTGTAATGAAATTAAACTTTAAAAATGTGATTTATTTACAATCGTGTCACTTATTAGTTTATTAATATAAAACAAATAATAATCCATCTTTAAAAGTAGTTATTTATAAGAGACGTCCTTTCTCTAGTATATTGTATTACATTGTCATCCTTAACACTAAAACAACGCCGATATATTTCTTATCTTTAAAAATGTAACATGTCAATGCAGCGTTGTAATCCACAGAGGACAAAGTAAGCCCCGAAACATCGTGGATTGTATTTTGAGATCGGGACACAATTTTTTTGCATTTACATATAAAATGCAGAAATATGAAGCATGAACGGTCATAACTTTTGAGTACGGTTGTCATCTTCGATTGTTAATTTTATTTTAAGCTCGATGTCTCCACGTGATTTAGAGAAAATGGTCTTGACAGACGGACAGAAGAACAGACAGACTGTCGAACAACAAAGTGATCTATTATAATAGTTCAGTAAAATTGGATAAAAAAATCAATCTATGGTTGCAATCTATTGATTAGGATTGATTATTAACATCGGGCATGAGTCGGTGTCACTTATACGAGTATATCGTGTAGCATCGTCGTAGAGCGCAATGTGAGAGCTGGCGGGACCGGTCGCGGCTCTGCCTTTAAAGGCCTTCGTCTTATGTGCCTGAGGCAACCTCAACTTCATCATGAAGTCTAGAGTCGGTGGAGAAGGAGAGAACAAGTCATTTTTTTATAGAGTTTGTGGACTTCAAATAATTCATTATGCAATCTGACTAAAGCACACAAATCACTCAAACAAATTCCGGTGTACCGAGTTACGTACGAGTATTTGAACAACCTTACACACTTTAAACATTCTGAGACGGATTACAATACACAAGAGGACTTATGTGCTTAAGTCTGCTGAAGGTAGAAATAACTTTATTCGTAGCGGCTATTGAACTCCTAATACTTAAGATATTTTTATTATATCAAAAGTTAGCGTCACTTTGTAAATAACTGACAATGCCAGGTTAGGTGTGTGATACGTGATGTGGCAAAGTGCTGAGGTGCGTGTATTTATACACGCGGCGCCGCGGTGACCGCGTGCTGCTCTAGCGCACTAAAAATATGTCGAGACACTCGCGCGCGCACGAATTTTCTAATATTTCTCACATTAATTCACAGATAACACTAGACATCTAACATTTGTTAGAGCAATTTAATCTTTTAATTATATACATTTTGTTATTTTCATGACGTGTCGAATGACTGCCATCAGACAAATCACAAGTCTGGTCACTGGTGCGGGTCAGTGCGCTGCTCACCTTCGTTCGCTCGTTAATTGCGTGCATCTCGTCGTCGTAGTCGTCGTAATAGTCACACTTTCTCTGGTATCCTACATACATACAGGTCTCACACTTTCAAGCAACATGCTAAGCCACACTGTACACTGTCCTCAATATACATAACATTAATTATTGATTCAGAACCGCGACTGCTCCCCATACAACATACGCGCGTATTCAAACATTTGCTAACACTTCACTTGTGTCAACAAACGGATTGTTACGCTTTGTTTTATTTCTCCAATTAAATGTAAAAGGTACGTAGCTATAAAGCGCTGCTTGCAGCGGCCGCGGCGCACTCGCGGCGTCGTCAGCACGCCAGCACGTCAGCTGACGGATGACGCGTCCTCGTAAACAAATAAACAAGTCAGCACTTCACTGTTCTTGCCAAGTATTTATTTCGAACTGTCTATTATTTGAGTTGGTGTGTGGAGGTCACGACACGAAACGATGCAAGAACATGTCCGATATGCAATGTGTATCTATCTGTCGATCTAAAACTATTACTCATATTAAGAATTGTAAATAAAAAACGTACGTGTAGGTATACTGTATAGATCCATTATAAACATTTGTAATTAAATTATGTATTTAGATGTTCTTGCTTTTTGTTGTAGGAATTACTACTTTAGAAGGTGACGATGAGCTTTAATATTTTGAATAATGTAATATTAGGAAGTCGGTTGTAAGTTTTAATAATACCGGGCCAATGTTGTAACAGTCCGGGCTTCATTGCGGTGTAAAGTTATAAACTCGAGTGCGACTCGCAGCTCGCCTGCCAGTGCCGACCGGGGAGGACTGAGGAGTGGGATGAACATATAATCATTATATGTATTGTAATCATTAACCTAGAATTTTCGTTTTTTAATCTAAATTAAAAAGCTATTCACGACATTTACATTAAAGCTTATAACAATGCTTATCTATTCTAGAGGCAGTTGCTTAGAAATTGAATACAAAATAATGATGTAGTATAGAGGACAGCGAGGAAGGTCCGCGCCGTCCTAGGCAGAGCGTGGCGGGAGGGTGGCAGGAGGACCGAGGGTGACACCAACTGTTGATTCACCGATACCGCCGCCCGGCGGATAATGATACACATATTGACAGTCAACAGACGCGATGCCAAATTGAGCTCGTGTCGGGCGACGCTTTAATAGCTGTCCGCTTTATTGAGGGGGATATCTCTGTACTCTATAGTGAGAACGCGTGAGGCAAATGGAATATAATGTTTGTAGTGCGGTGAACACATGTTGCATTTAATCCACAATTTATTACTGTAGTTATATATATATATATATATATATATATATATATATATATATATATATATATATATATATATATATATATATATATATATATTGTCCTCGCGTTTTGGGGCTTTTTCTGTAATGTTTTATTACATTTCAGAAATAGGGACAAGTGTCAGGCGCGTCCTGTGTGCGGCGCGGACCGCATTAGTAGGGCCCACGTGTCGCGCCGTGATGCTATCGACCGGGTAATTTAACTCTCAACAAGTTCTCTGTAACTTGTACGTTAAGAAACTATATGTGACTCCAGATAAGTTCGCCTCTAAATTAAGCTCATTTCTTATGCTACTTGTGATTTAGCTTAGGCTTTAAGTCCTTACTTTGTTTATGACAGTGAACAAAGTAGACGGCAGTTGTTAAAAGCTTATTTTATGTTAACGTCATCCTATATATTGTACACTACTTGTACGTACATTATATATACATACACTTGTATATTAGAATGAGACCAAATAGATTAAAACTATACGTATTATCATATCATCAGCAATAGTTAAACCCCGTTTAAACTACGAATATGTGTGTCTGAAAATTATATGTTAATCAATCGATCATCATCTAACGCACTTTAATAAACTTAATAGGCGTTAATGTCATTCATCTTTTCAAATTAGTAATATTAAGAAAAGCTTATAAAAAGTATAGGAAGGATATAGCAAGCAAAAGCAATAAAATCATAAGTATAGGTATTTTATATCTTTCCAATCAATTATTGGCTCATTTACCAAAGACGGTTGCCTAAGTAGATGTTTTTTAATAAGGGTTTATGGTCGTAGTTCCTTACATAGCGGTGTACTGGGTGGGTGTGTTGGAGTGTAAGGCCGCGGTCGGCACAAGGTCCCGTCCACACAGGTCGCGCGTGCAGCTGCCGGCGTTACTCGCCAATCGCCAGTGGCTGCCTCACGACGCGGCTATGACACTCACGGCTCACCTGTGCTCCCTTACCTATATCTATCGAGACAACACTTTACTAGAACACCTTGTAAATACTTAAAATAATATAGATTTTTTTTTAAACTTATAAAATTTTAAATAATATAGTTCTATAAGTGGCCTTGGTCTCACACATATAAACATAATCACATTTATAAACTGATGAGTTATAACTGTTTTAATAACTATCTGTAATTGAAATGATGTTAACGGAAGTTACACTGATGAGAATAGTAAAATATAGATATCTAAACTATCTATCATTTTATATTTTATAATTAACAATAAAATTTGATGTACGACCATTGTTAAAGAATAATAATAATGGCAAACATATTGTATAATAGCATCTAAACATAGAGGCGTCAGATTTAAATAATAAACATAAAAAAATAATAACAGGAGCGTATCAAATTAAGTCAGTCAGCTACTAACTAATAGTAAGTAGTCAGCCGGTACCCTGCAGTCGGTGGGTCACTCCGTGGTGAGTCGGTACTCGGTGGTTGTTAGGCTGGAGGCGGGCGCCGGACGGTGCCGCGAGCTCGTACTGCTATCAATAATAAATAATCGATTTGTAATCGAGCGATAACAGTTTTTGGATAAGTGCCACTGTTGTGTTATCCACAACGCAACGCAATGCCAGATACCGCTTCATACTCATTGACAAATACATTAATATGTTGTCGCTTATTAATTGACCGTTACCTTCTGGCGCGCGACGTATTGCTCGCTGAATATGTCTATGGGATTAAGATTTATTAGTCATTTAGGTAACGTAGTGTTGTATGTTATTGTAGTTTTTTTTTTTATTTTATCTAGAATTTGACTCATTTTGAAAGTATACAAATCGACGATCCCAGTACGTACCTCCATAAGATATAAACTATATTTACAAACATATACGTAATACACTTACTACATATTAAACATTAAATTAACAGAGTTTATCATTCATTTTGTATCATAAATCGAAGCGGAAGATAACGATTTGAATGATAACGATATATAATAGAATAAAACTATATTTCGATATCTGTACGGCGCGGCGCGATGTGCGTGTCGAATTTAGAATTGACTATTTCTTCAATTATAACGACTACAAGAAAGCTTATCGTTTGATCAATTGTTAGCACTTACCTGGGTATATAATATATTTGGGAGAGCTTTACGTCCTTACAATCCACTGCTCCAATAAAAATATTTCCAGTAAATCATACAATGATGTACAAGCTGGTCTTATGACCATTATTTCCTGTACAGCTCGATGCACCCACTTTGGGGTAACGTTTCGACAGTAACAGATAAACTTTCGTAGGATAGTAAGTCCCCTCCTACGCATACATCGCTGGCGCGTTTCGTTTGATTTAATTGTGTACAGTGTTTGTTAATAGTTATAACGGTGATATTGTATAGACATATATACGTACGTACATACGACGTACTTACGTACGTACGTACGAGTATACGTACATATTATATAGCTAGTGGTCAACGCTCCACCTGTCCCGTGTCCCGACTCCCGAGAGCCGCCATGCTCGCTTGATAAGGGCCTACACCTGCGCAAGATAACTTCTCGCTAAACAGTATTTATGAACCTCACAGTTTTGCTTATTCACATAAACTGTACAAGTATTTATAATTTTATTTCTGCTGAGCTCTTTAATGTTATGAATATTACAAAAAGAGGAGGACTCAAATAAATTCTTGCCTTTTAAATTTGTATCAATGAAAAAATTCAATTTAATCGTGTTATAAATTGCACCGATATAAATAATAAACAACGCAACTAATACCTAATAATAGTTTTCTATCTAATATTTTAAAGCGATTTGAGAGTTTAGACACGTAAGGTTATTTAGCCGTAGCGGTGCAACACCTAGTGTTGCATCAACCACGATGTAAAACTCATCAAACACGGGCATTTTATATTGTTAAAATGTAAAGTAATAATGAGCTAACAGCCTATTGCTAAATATTATAAATTAATCCGATAACTAAAGATAAGAACATCAGGTCTCCTAATTATTGTTCGTAAATTTGTGATAAGCCTTATGATATATTTATATAGTTGCTAATACAACTTTTGTTCGGTACAATTACGCTTCCCAACCGACCATCACCAGTACCTACATTCCACATGTGTCCTCGCTCTCATGAGAAGGCTCACCTATTGGAGGCTTAGAATCAATAATTGATCGATATTATGAAACTAAAGTAACATATGCAGTAGGTAGATGACAAGTGGCGTGGAGAGCGCAGGGCCGCGTGGACCAAGTGTCGCGTCCAATCCGGCGGTCGGCGACCCCGCGCCGCACCCGCGTCTCACTCGCGCCTCACCCGCACCTCACCCGCGCCAAGGCGAGCTTCATACACTGACAATATTTATAAAAAAACTTGCCGGCCTCATGTATTTCAGGCACTGATACTTAATAATTGGAGGCATACCTCATAGCGCATACGCCTTATTAAATCGCAATACATACTAGATGAGTTATTATTTGTAAGACTTGTCTACTATATATGTATCACTTAAAAATATTATTAAATATTATACTTTCGTCCTATTTCCAGAATACTTTAATCGTTATAAAAATTAATATGTGTGTTATATTTGGTACCCATGAGGCACGCGTGTACGCAGACGTGCGCTTAGGTTATGTAGGTATACATATCCCGAGGTGTACAGTCGGTCAGCTCGCCGTCCCGTTATCATCGCCGCCTTCAGTTCTCGTTTAGAACCTGCTCCGCAGATATCACAGCGCTGTCAATTTTGAAATTACCAATCATTTATTTTGTTATTCACGAAATCCAGTTCGCGAAATTACCACCTTTCTCTTTGTTATACCTACATTATTTTAAATTGCATATTTAAACATTAAAATATAGCTTATTTTGATATAAGTTTTATTAAAATAGGGTTACGTCATTTGCTTGGGTTTCGTTTAATTATATCACTATATATAATGATATGATTACAGGTGCACGCTGGACTCTCGTGTTCTGCGCTCACTAGTCGCTAGTTGCTAGGAGGCAGTCCACAGCGGGTTGCACTGTGCACATCACCGCGACGTGTGCGAGGCCGCTACTGTGCCTACATGTAACGTGTTCCGATAAACTTGCAATATGGCGACATTGCATTTACTCACTTGACAAATATGCCGTCGATTCCTTAATGAAACTATGATTCATGTGACCTTTACATTCGAAAGAATACCATCGAGCGCAGCTGTACGCTGATAAAACATACCTATGCAGTATGCATTTTTACTTATACGTACCTATATAGATAAAGCTGTCCTCCTATCAACTTTCTGTTTTACTAAACGGAAAACTTTGATAAGCTAGTGTGACATAAATTTTAAAAAAGTATTAAATATATTTCTAACATTATGTACAAAGTACTAACAGGTTGTTGCAGGTCCGTCGGCGACTTATTACATCGGCGCCGAGTCACGCATAGTCCCGAGTGCCGCGGACGGCGGACATAATGTATTGCTCGGCTAGTCGTCTCTAGCTCTCGACGGAAACTAATGTAATCTACAGAGAACTATTTATTTCTTAGAACGCTAACAGGTGAAAAAAGTCTATTCTATTATTTTTATTGTATGGATGCAAGTTGCCCAAGATTAGAATAATTGGCGTTCTATGAAGAAGGCTTACGTTCAGCACAGGATGGCGATATACTGGAAAATAAATGTCATCAATCATTAAAAATGTTAATGATAAATTCTTTACAATGCGGATTATTTGTCAGCAGTCGGTTAAAATGTACAATCTTCTTCAAATAAGTCTATTCGCCGTCATTATACCGTCTGTATGTATGTCCGTCACGTATTGGTTGCGGATTATGATAGATAAGTAAATTGATTGAATTGATTAAGTTGGTATATTATAATAGCATACCGACTAATTGTGTTTCGACCACAGAAACAGGACGTCGATCGATGAAGTAATGCATGCGAAGGCACATTTCATTTGTGTTGTCAGTTAGGTCACCGTCGGCTAATTTGTTAACAATGTCGGAATGCTAAGTCGGGTCGGAGTTCATGAGGTCTGACTTAAAGACGCGCGACTTTGGAAACAAATTGGTGTGTGTACTATGCAGTATAGAGTACGCAGTCATTGTATACGACTCACGAGTCGAGTCGAGTACCTATAGCTAAGTGAGCCTACAGAGTCTGCAACGCGTCTGTTGCACTCATGACTACGTTATATAACGGAATGCTCGACATACTTTCCCACTGTTTTTTCGAGATATATGTTCACTAGAACTCAAATATCCCTTGGTAATAGAATAGCGAACTGAGGGAAGTGTTAAGTCCCCAGCTAGCTGTGTGGCGCAATCGCGAACTCAAAACTAGTTTGTCTAGAAATAATAATCATTTTTATGCAGGCAGGTGCAAGTAATTATAGATAGTTAATTTAATCTCTTTGCCTTTTAGACCTGTAGCGTATGTCCTCTTGTACATACCGGATACTTGTGTATAAATATTCGTGTTTTCTTATTTACATGAGGTACTTTAATTTTATGCAACAAAGTAACGGCGACGCATTGCATGTAGATTTACTTGAAGTAATCCGCCATACCAATCCGCCAACCTGACAGTGGGCACTGATCTTAGAGATTAAATTGACAGTTCAAAGAAGCTTGTAAAAAATGAAGACAAGTTATATGTTGCAAATATAATTATTTGCATATTTATTGAAACGACGACAGCGACGACAGCGGAGGCGGAGGCGGCGGCGGAGGCAGAGGCAGTGGCAGTGGTGTTGGGTTCTATGCCCGTAGTTACTACTGCTAGCCATTCTCGCTCGTTTTTACTTCGCTTCGTCGTGCTTATTTCTGCTCCGTCATCGTTGTATAATAAATTATTTAAATACTTTACAAAACGAGTAGTATGGACTGTGTAAGACTACACAGTGTATTGTGGACTTTATTAGAGAACATTAAAAAATTCTAACTTGGCTAATAAATTAAGTATAGTTTTCCAGTTGAAATGTGACAAGTGACACACGAAATACAAAAATAGTTTTTACTATTTTCGTCACCAGAATAGAACAATTAAGAACAATTAAACCCTTTGCAATACAAAGGGTAGTCATTTTATAATTTGACCATTTCCTAATTTTTATTAAATATTTCTTGTTTACAGCGGTAACTTCATCTGTAGATACCTATTTCACTTATAGGTGCGCTCGCGCAGGTAGCAGGTACGGGTCCGCCGTTAGGTCGCGCCCACACAGCGCCACCACGTTACGCATACCTTGTAATCATCTATATCACCATACTATACCTACTTCATTTTACTTTGTTTCGAGTGTTGCCATATTTGTATACTTTTCACATTATCCAATTATATTATATTTCAATTTTTGCTGCTATTAAAAATAATTTTAGTAAACCAACATGTTGAAGGTCGCTCTTAAGATTAAGTGACTACTGTTTTTTTAATTTATTTGCAATGCTAATGTTCATTACCATGCCTGCTGAAGACATTGCTGTATTCTTTTCCATATTAATTATATATAAAAAGTAACTGTGTATAGAATTAGCGTGTAATGGGATTCGAAGCCACTAACTTCTCCTCATAAAGTTTGTTTTGCTTTAAATAATTTTAACGATAATCTTGAATATATTTATAATCTAGCCATAACGTAAGAATAACCGTAAATTATTATTAGTACCTTATATTAATAAAATGTTAAAGTTATTTTATTCATGTATTTTTGTAAAAGAAACTATATTTGAGAAAATGTACGTACGTGCGTTCTCTCAAGCACGCTACACTACACTACACTACACACTGAGCAAATTAGGTAAATTTAATATTATGTTTTTTTTTATAGTTTTTGTTAGTCTGTATTAATTACCAACTAATATACGCTTACATAAGTTCAGGTTGTTCGAGTTATATTGATATTATTAATAAATTAGGCATATATTTTAACTTAAGTAAAATAAGTGTTTAAATGGAGCGCCTCGTGTGGTAGGCAAACTCTACTGTCACTAAGCACCTTATCTCATCAATAAATACATTTTAAAATTGTATTAATTTGTTTTTATTTAAGGAGGTCGCACCTCCCCCATCCCCCCTCCCCCCATACGCGAAGCGCATGCGCTCTTTTCTATTATACCCACTTACATTCAAAATATACAAGCGATTAAAACCATTACTCCCTATATAAATGTCAATAATACCAATATTTTTTCCTTAAAATTTTAAATAAGTGAACAAATGGATACAACATTACATGTTATGCCAATTTGTGTTCAACGTTATATTATCTAGATTATAATTCTATCTTATTATACTCGTATATCGTGTCTTAGTTATCACTAATGATAAAAAGTAAACTTTTCAAATTATTCAGATTATTTTTAAAATTACTGTTAATAATTTGACAATTATTGTTTATTCAATTTAATATAATTTTATAAAAAAATACCCATATAAAATAATTAAAGATGTGCCGGCTAGCCGGTATAGCCAGTATAAGCGGTATTCGGCCAGTACAGCAGTCGGCCGCGCCGCGCCGCGCCGCGCCCTTGTATTTCTGAATAAAATGTATTACTTAAATACAAACTTCGATTGTTTATTAATAAATTCAAATGAAATGTAAAACAAGGCAACTTTTCCTTTAACAGTCAGCTACAAAATTACTTAAAAATAGGTATTGACGTCAACAAACGTTTTTTTTTCCATTACATAGGTAATAATAAACATAGCAACATTAGTCTACGATATTTAAGGAATGCTGTATAAGGAAAACAACACATCCTGCAGGACCGTCCGCCACCGTCGCAATGACCTTGTGTACGTCCGTCCATCCGCGGCACACAAACTCGTACTAGACTACTATTACACGAACTAGCGAATTATAGCTATTACTATTCACGCCGTTAACCTTTAAGCGGTTGATTGAATTAATAATAAGTAGGTGCTACATACATATGTGTGTTGGTAAAAGTATTTAATTGTCCCGACTCCTACTGCCTACACCTAATGCTAACCGGTCGAGGGACGAGAGCCCCGCGCCTCGCCTCGCCTCGCTTCGCCTCGCCGCCCGACTGTGCAGCGAGTAGCGAGTAGCGACTCTATTAAATAAATACGAGTGGTAATAGCGCTAATGGCTCTTATGCTAGTGTAAATTATTTCTACTTTCATTTATAATTTAATCTTAAATACTTTACTATTTATTGCGTTTATATAAAATGAAATTAAATTGCCTAATTGTAAAGTGACTATTGTATATTTGTAAGAAGTTAATGAAGGCTGGTAGCTTATATTCGAAATTGAAATATATATTTTATGTCTATACAAATATATAAAAGCGTAATTAAAATTGTTCCTGTCAAGTCTATTCTTAAGCAAAAATGCATTAGTTAACACTATTACTTAAGTAGTTAGACTCGACCGCCGAATGTTGACTGCTAACTAATTGCTGATATATATATATATATATATATATATATATATATATATATATATATATATATATATATATATATATATATATATATATATATATATATATATATACATATATATATATATATATATATATATATATATATATATATATATATATATATATATATATATATATATATATATATATATATATATATATATATATATATATATATATATATATATATATATATATATATATATATATAACTATTTCGAAAATTGTGAAATCCAATTACAATACCATTCAAAGATGGCGGTAGACGCTTTAAATATGAAATAAATAAAGGAAACTTGAATGTGTAATACCTATAATTATTAATATTCCCTAAAATTAGTGACATTTTCACATTTTAACTTTTCGAGCGACCATTTTCCTATGCAGCCATCTTGTTTACTTTTTAATTTTTTTTCTATTCCTTTACGTATAGGTACTAGTTGTACTATACCTAATCTATTTTTTATCTATGTCCTCGTATATTGTATAGTTACATAATACGTAATTGTATACCTAATTATGTATAAACAGGCTGTTAGTAGTTAATGTATGTTAGTAAAAGCATTACTAACGTCACGTATCACAAGATAGCTTTGATTTTAATGGAGGATGTGACTTTGACCTCGTTGACGAATAAAAACAGTTTCGATATGCGTCTGCGGTCAGGAGTCGCGGATAAGGCGACCTAATGGTAAATGGGATCACACATATATGTATAAACATATGAAACATATACATTCATTTATTGTGTTTTAAATGTTTTGTTTCAATTTAAATTTAGCGCAAGCTTTTGGAATATTATTAATATTATTTTATCATTAATGGTCACTTAATAACAACTATGTTTAAATCAATAAAATATATATTTTATAATATAATGTATAATTGAATGTGTTATTTCTTTTTATTCTCGTAGACGCCAGCATTCATTCCAAACACATTTATAGCTAGTAACGCAATGTTCAGAATTCACATTACTTACGAGTTACAATACATAGAGGTTACACTACAATTGTTAATAGTACGTAATTGTGTTCCAACATATTATAAATACTTCATGTGAATCACCGCACCGGAGCTACTCGCATGCATCCGCGGAGATAAAGGCGCATTCTCGCTAGCGTCGTGTCGTGTCGTGTCGTGTCGGTCCCGCGTCGTCAGTCGCCGTGTCGTGCGTCGTAAGACGCAGTGAGCACTGTTATTACTAAATTCTTGGGTATACATACAGCGTGAGGTGGTTCCGAACACATGTATATTCTGTGTACAGTGCAGTGTAGGCACAAATAGTTGTAAGGCTTAGGCGACGTTCTCCACATTCCGGTCAATATCTGGTCATCAGATTGTATAGCAAAAATAATCAGACTCACTTATATCTACGTTTTAATAGTATTTATTGAACGTAATATTAATTACGATTTAAAAATTTAAAGTAGCGAAATATGAATCAAAAACTTGAATATTCTGCAAGCTAGAGTGATTAGTAGCTTCTTAAACTAGCACTCAAAAGGAAAAAATAACTCCACTTGGACAAGACTATGTTTTTGAAGAATTTCTGATATGAGACATGCATATACGAATGCCTATATATTACGTGTTAATAAACTGCACTACTACTGCATAGAATGTAACGCTACCGGTGACTAGTCAGTCGCTATTCGCTAGCATTACCTGCATTCATACGTAAATACATACATATACCCACAAAATTATTAAATATATGTATATTATAATTTTCCTTGTTTTATTTATTAACACCATACAATCCTGTACGTCACATAATATTAAACAGCAGGATATTTGATGTCTGGAAAGTAATTGAGTTCAGTTCAGTTCTCTAATAATGGCGTTTCGAGCACAGCCAGTTAAGCACAAATCACTTCGCCAATGTCACGTCACGATGTATGGAGAACACACGAAGAAGGTTGTACGGTAAAAAAAATAAAGTAAAATACAGGCATCACTTATAACAAAATAATTAATATTTATAGTATATACACAATATGGTTTGGATTAGTAGAAAGAAAAGTATTTGTCTAATATTTAAGTGAAGCGCTGTCATCGAATATATTGTTAAGTCGAATGACAATCTGCGATTTTACTTACAAATAGCGTGACAACGGTTTCGATGTATTAGTTATTAAATAAAATAATATTCTAACAGTGACTAAACAGTTCTCTCTTAATGTCTAATATTTTATTAGAAGTTAATTTTGTATATAGTAAAAATAAAATAACTATAGAAGAGTGTTTTGGTTTTCTGAATTCAAAATCAACTAACAAGTTATAATTTTTCCTCACTGACACACGAACAGGATATTATATTTAGATACGTATAACTATATGAGCGCTAAATAGAAGAATTCAACTTCTTTTCTATAAGAAGTTGTTATCAGAGCGAGAGAAGAGATGAATATGTTTCACTCCCCCGAGCAGAGATCGAACCCATAATAACCACTTCTAATATAGTTCTTGCACATTAGCGATGGTTGTGGTTGTCATAACCACATATGTGACTGTATGTTGTTGTGTTTGTTCTGTATGTATAAGTAAAAGCTTTTTAAGTAACGACAACACATTAGCTTGGTAAAAGTTCTATTGAACTTGAGCTCTGCAGTATAGCACAAGGTCGACGATCGACAAGTTACTACAAAGTTATTATTGCGTAGGCGTCGTGCGGCGATCATACCGCTCATTTTGTATAATTAAATATAAAAATAAATTTGTGATAAAACTAGTGTTATTAAATATTTAAACGAGTTTTTTTTCAGTTTTAAGATATATCCCGCGTATAGCAACTTAGGCAGTGGGAACTTGGTGTCAAGACACTCCGTCACCCGCTTTCCGCCATTCGAGATATGACATTTATATAGATAATTGTGGACCGGGAGGGAGGGAGGTAGGCATGCGGGGAGATAAACGTTACGGGTTTGACGATCCGTCCTCATCGTGGCTACCCCGCTAGGGATGCAGCTATAAAGTCACCTTTAATTTGTTTCTTAACTTTTTCATTTGAGACGTTACTACTTAATTATTAGTAATTTAAAGTATAATTTTAATGTTTCATGTCCTCAATCTTTGCAAGTTTCATATATCCGAAAATTCAAAACATAGAGCATTCATATTGTAATTTTCGTGTATTCTCATAAATGCATATATAATAAGTGATATTAGTATAAAATACCGTTCAGTTTTGCCCCACATGCGCTTGATAAGTAAATAATATCGATCAAGTGCGAGTGGTATTTACTCATGCACCGAGTGTTCCGTACGTACGAACCTAAGGACATATGTTTTGATTATACGGTGGACTTATATAAAATAACTGAGGCAAAAAAAGCATAAACGCTCATCATCATAGCGTTGACTTAGAAGTATAATTTTATCTGTGGTGCGAGGGACCACAGATATTTGGCATTAATCTTAATTTGGTATCTCGATTTTGAGAAAATGGTCTCGACAGACGGACATACAGACAGACGGCAATAAAGTAAGAAATAGCCTAAAACATGGCACAATAACAATTTTGTGCATACCATAGTAATCATAGACAATTAAATGTTTATTTTTGATAAGAAATTTATGATTCCTTATCTCGTATATACATCAATCTAGTAACACACATATTGAAAATCTAAAAAATTATCACAAGCCGCGTTACATTTATATTGTCGAGTACCGATTGCAACAAAACATTATTGATAACTTTCTTAGGAAAAGACTACCGAAATGGACGTAAACGTGTGATCAAGTAATCACCTATACTGCCTTGTACCAGTTTTACCATAGACCTCTAGTTTTCATATAAATTAAAGAAATAGAGAAGAAATATAAAAAAAGGACTGTTTGTCATTTTAAGTTGCGGGTAAGGAAGAAACAGCAAATAAAATGTCTCAGAAAATATCCAAAATAGCTCACATACTCATTTACAGCGTTCAGACAAATCATTGTAATCATTGTTAAATTCATCATTGCAATCGCCGCGATACAAAGTGGATTTAAAGCACATAAATCACTGAGCATAATGATGGACATCAATTTTCAATAACAAATTAAAATTTTAATTTATTATTATCGGAGAAGCTCATTCAAATGTATAGAATAACAGTGTAATAAATAATTTCGTGTTGTAACAGCCATCAGGCGCGAGCGTGAGGTGAGACTGCGTGTCTTCCGCATCAGAGACGACGCGCTTGCCTTGAGTCCTCGCCGCGATGCTGGCAGTTTGTGTACGAATATGAACTACTATTAGTATTATAAATAAAGAGATATAAAATAAATAAAATATCTTGCTTAGATAAGTTTCAAAAAAGAGTAATTTGATTCTTTTGTCCTCAGCTAATTTGTAAGTACCCCATCCTCCTTCAACGATTGGCAACGTTCCTTACATTGAGAAATTTGTATCCAAGAGCAGCCCGCTAACTTCACCATCTCGTTATTAGCGGCCTTCCTCTATGGCACGGGTGCCAGGTCCATTCCATCACGTCATCCTTTTAGACAATCTCTGGGCTTGCGTCGCGACTCGCGCTGCATGGCATACCTATTGCGTTCTATTCCACATTGACATATATTTACTTTGCGCGTGCCAAATATAGATAATTAATTGTATAATTAAGTAATTATATATGTGTCAATTGAATAATATTGTATGCTGCAGCAGTACTAATATAATATAGGCATGTTAAATTTAAGTGCTTTCTTCCTAACTACAGATAATTCAGAACGCCTGATCCTCGTAACATCAAGCTGGGCTCAGAATTTTTTGTATTGATCAAAAACATACACATGAGTTCGTCCATATTAAATCACCTTTGGATCCACAATGTAGTGAGTGAAATTGAGGGTTTAAAAGCAAAGGCGCTTCAGTCACAAAATACCTGCCAATAGCCAGCAGTTAGCTATTAGACAGTAAGTACCTATAATGAAGACGTGTTAATTTGTCCGGTTCCGCATACCTGCAACAAAGTGGCACAGTTAAAACTCGCTCGGCTATAATTAGGCGGTCCGCGGTAGTAGCGCGGCGGGCGGGCGTGCGGGCGGGGCGGGCGGCGGCCGGTGTGGACTCCGCCGGATTCGTTTGTTTATAATAGATAAATGAAGTTTGATTGATGCCCGCCCTACAACATTGAACACACATTAAAAAATTGCATATTATAATGTTATAATTTTGCTTAGAAATAATTTTAATCATATTTAATGATATATCTGTATCTATGTTTGTACAACTATATATACTAGTGATATAACAAAATTGAGGTATTTTTTCATCAAATATACTAGTCTTAGGAACTAGTGTTTCGAATAAGTGTTTTTAAATAAGTTTTTTTTTTCGTGTTGAATTGTCCGTTTATCGAAGAAGGTCCTAGACTAGACTGTACCACATTACGTCTCCACAGTACCTGTGGTCGGAGACACCTAGTCATATAATTTCAACAGAGATATTAAGTTTTTAATATATAAAACAAACCAACAGACGAACAAAGTTAAAAATACTTACACACCGGTACATGTTTCTGAAGAGCTCCATTTTTACCTTAATTAACTTGTTAATTTAAAAAAAAATCAGTACTAATATTAAGTAGATACTTGTAGTAGATAAGTACAAAACTTTAAATTAAAATACAATAAAAAAAGCATTTTTATTACAACAATAAACTACACTATTACCAAAAAATTATGTGTTAGTAACCAAGTAATACACCAAGTATTTTGTAAAAAAATTATGTCATAAATAAAGAATTAAGTATCGCTTTTGTTGAGAATGTTGTTTGTTGTGTATTTGTCGAACAAGGGCAGGACTCCTCAAGTGAAGTCAGTATTAGCGATAACTTCCTGCTCCATCAATACAAGGACACCGACGAGGCGATCACTAATAGCTTACTCAATGTGGGTATATTTGTAAAATATATAAAATACTCGTATAACCTAATAAACATTAAGTAATATTTTATAATTATAAACGTGTACTTTGCACAACCTCGCGTTGCCTTATTGTACTGTATTTACGCAACTGTATTTTTACTTACTTCACAATTAATTCATTGTTTTACAAACTTATATATTCGTGGCATCACGTGACTCCAATAGCGAGGTACCTGAAGGTAAAATACATAATTAATTCATATAACGTTATATAAATTTACTGTGTACTGTGTGTGTGTGTGTGTATGTGCGTGTACTGCGCGTGTACTGTGTAAGTATTGTGTGTGTATTGTGTGTGTACTGACCTTGAAAGTGGCATTTACAAATATTTAAATCTTTGGAAAATAACTCGTATTCTTAAAATTTTTAATTAATATAATATAACATAAATAATTTACGCGTAGAACTATAAGAATAAATAGTATAACATATATAATTTTTTCAAAAAGCTTGTTTGTAGTACATGAAATATTTTCATTAAAGAATAATTATGTAGAGTGTTAAAAAATAGTAATCCTGTAAGTATTGTAAAGAAAACATATAAAATTAAATAAAATGTATATATATATATATATATATATATATATATATATATATATATATATATACAAATAAATAAAATTGAACTGTCTGTTTGTCGTTTCAAATTTTTCAATTTTTTCAACTCTTTTACTTTTTCAAGTGCATATAGTTATTTACATGCTACTAAAACACAAATTTTTAAATTGAAAACTATATTTTAATAAGTCACAAATTGGGCAAGTGTGGTTTCTAGACATAGACACAGACATAGACATTAGTTATTGAAGGTATTAAGACGCGTCACATGGCAAGTCGGGGCTCGGGAGACAGCGCGGTGTTTGTCTCACAAAGTTAATTTAAATGAATTATGTCCGAGCTGCATTACTGCGCCTCGATGTTAGAGATGTGAGACACGAACCGATACAAATAAAAATAAATGAAATCAAAATGAAATTATCCATATATTTCTTGGAAGCTTAACTTTATCCTTGTTTTAATTGTTTGATGATTGATGTATATTAATAATATGCAGTTAGTGCAAATAACAGTCTTGTAGGATAGTAGGTAAGTACCTACATAAAATAACTTTTTTTTCACGTTGTATCCCTTATAGTGCGAGGTAGGCAGGGAGCCTTGTGTTATAACAATAAAAAAGTCAGTCAGACAAGTCAGTGGCGGAACTTAACGCCGCGCTTTGTCTTTATTATCAGAGCGGGCATAGTTAAAATAATTCATTGTCCCCGAGTGTTTGTCGAACCCACGACCGTCGCGTTTACGTCGCGACGCTGTGCCGCTGCACCAAGACGGCCTCACATACTATGTATCAATGTAAGTTACATGTAAAGTGTATATTTTTTTACGTATTACAGTAGCCTTCTGAACTTTATCAATGTGTTTTGAAATTCATTTTATACAACAAAAATATATTTTACTCTATAAAAATATTATTCTATAAGTATATTCAATAGTAAAATAAAGCCAAATTAAGCAGCATACTACTATATACTATAATAATATATAATAATATATACTAATGTGTCGATGTCGTAGAGAACATACTACAAAATAATAATGAATCACAAGTTTCTGTGTTACTCAGGCACTCTACAGTACTGCATTTTATAAATTGTGAAAAGTGCATCTTTTCCATTTCAAAAAGTCGAAATATTCGCAATAATCACGGAACAGTTAGTTATATTCAGGCAAGATTGCAGAATACGTAAAAATAAAGCTATGGATAGAAATGAAGGCTAGTTCCATGAATTTCCTGAAAGGTATATTTAAACATATCAAATCGATGGACATATCAATCGATCAATCGATCGCGGCGCAGCACAGTGTTGGTCTTGCGTGGTTTTTGCCGCGCACTTGTCTCTCACAAGTGGAATTACAGTTACAGATGCGATTGCCTTAAGCGGACAGCTAGTTATTGAGGTCACTTCATACGAACGTGGCGTGCCATGAAAATATTTAAGATCATTTAAACCTTCAAAAGTAAATTAAATACACTTGCAAATAAGTGGGATAAAGAAAGTTGTAATTTGTATGTTGTTGGCCTTATTGTGGCTCTTCAGCCTGGTCTGGTCTGGTATGGTAGCTGCTAGCTATTGATCTTGTATGATAATGATGTGTGTTTGTTTTAATTGAGTGAATTTAAATACTGAATGGAAATACTTATTATTGCAACAGTTTGGCGCAGGTAGGTGTAGGTAGGTGCGACTATCGGACACTACGTGGTAGTGAGTTCGATACTTTGCTCAAACAGAAAAGTTTTCATTTTAACTATTTTCATTTCATTTTCGATGAAATAAGTCTCTTAAATAAGCTCAAAGTTAAGAATTTGTTTGTTTATTTCTACGAGGATCTCTCTGCTTATATCATACGATACTGTTAACTGTTTTACGTTCATTCGTCCTTATCGTCCGTCGTCTTTTACGTCTACATGAATCAAATAAATTATATGATAGATCATATGTATGTGTGTGTGGAGTAAGCCAATAGAAAGTTTATGATAATTTATGACTTATAAAGACATAAACTCAGTATGTTAATGATACTACTTGTAGTTTTATCGGTCTTCTAATTAAACATAAACACACACACACATGCAAATACCTACAAACATAGTTTTAATATCACCATACTATGGCTCGTTTAGTTTATTTTTGATTTTTTTCTATATGCTTTTTCCATTGGGACTTGGGAATGAGCAAATGACTCGAGCTAGTGACCAGTGAGGCCACAGGCTTAGCTGATATAATTTTCTTTAAGCTTTAGTTCAGCTGTGGAAGGTCCAGTTTGAAACAAGTTATATACAGAGAGATGCTTATCATGAGTGATACAGATTGAGATATAAACTGCAATAATGATTAATGTGCTGTGTTTGTTTGTTACAAGTATCGGGTGTGGGGTGTGTAAGGCTGTGACAACATGTGAGTTTTTTATATTAAGAAATGAGGAAATACTAGATCCTCTCCGGTTACATCGTGTGAAAATATTGTGAGAGGTATGTGATGACGAAAAAGATACGAATCGTAATAATTGCCTATTTCATAAGGATTTCACAATTAAAGTTTACATATTTAAATACCAAGATCACCGAAGTAAAGCATGTCGGGTTAAGCTGTCGTTAGTGGTTACGGTAATTGTGCATTAAATAGAGTGATAAATGTGTTGGTCTCGTTAAAACTAATTAGAGAACATTGTAGCGCCCAGTGTCAATCTAATTATGAGCGTATTATGTAATCACTGGGATTTGAACCCGCAGTCTTACTTCTTTTAATATGTGAAGCCTCTACACTGTTGAAAAGTGTACAAAGGAGAGTTTTCGTTTAAAGCCAAAGTGTATTAACATTTTTAGGTTATAAATTAGCTAATAATTAGCTACATAAATTTGTGTTATGTTATGTAGAGCCTTCAAATGATCAAGCTGTCGATGTCGGTATGTCGGAGTGTCTGTGTGTCCGAATGTCAGTTTCGACGTGTAGGAGTGTCGGCGTCTCGCCTGTCTCGGATGTACGACATCGGCACTGGTAGAGCGGCGCGGTGTGGTGCGGCGGAGAGCGACGGGCCTAACTGTACTGTGCGCGTTACACACTTGGCTGTAAAATATTTTATCGTTTTTGGAATATTTTAAATTTACATTAAGTACGAGAAGAATTTAAGTTATTTAAGAATATGCACATGAGTTCTATTATACAATATTTTTTGTCAATGATTGATACTCGTACAATAGTTAATAAGCAAGTATATGTATATTCATACATTGAATATATGTTAACAAATAGGTACACACTAATAATATACAATTATGTGCATATACTTATTAAATACCTATATATTGTCATACATTCTCACAAACACAACACACACACAAAAACACACGCACACACACACACACATCCATACTTGTCAACGTCTATAATGTATGTGTAGGTAAAATTCTACAAACTGAGGGAATAATAAATTCTCAGTAATCAAAATATCCTTTTTATTTCAATTAGGCCATTTGTTGTTTTTTTTAATTTCTTGTTCTATATTCTTAATATCGGCTGGGAGAGTGGAGGTGAGCGGTACACGTGAAGCGCAAGTCTCAGGAACTGCTCTAAGCTCCTCTCCCTACAACGCGATGGGTCCGGCACCCGCACGATGAGTCCACAGAATGCTAAGTAGTTTCTTCTGTCTGGAAATGTGATTAACTTATCCCTAAGTCCGTTGTCACCAACTTTAAATAGTATTTCTATAAAAACATATACATAATGTAATGAAAGAGCAATTATGCTTATGACAAATCGTTAGCAACAGTAGGTACTGTAGTTAATTCACAGTTAGCGTGCAGCAGGTCCCAGAGGAGCGAGTACCGCACTCATAGAGACGGCCGACAGCCAGCAGGCGGCAGGTATGCTCTAGCATTTATGACAAGTACATTCTGTAGCTAATACTAAATATGCCTAAGTATTTAAATGTTGTTTAATTCCTTAATAACTCTAAAATAACTTAAATTTAGTTCTCAATATTGTTTATGTGTAAATATTTGATTATTGTTACATCTATTATAAGCTTCGTGAAATGCAAAAGCGATTGAATGGTGACTTATACAACATAGTCATTTAAAGAATAAAATTAAAAGAGGTGGAGCTGCTTTTTTACCAAATCCAGGCACATTCCAACTGCTTTACTTTTTTTACCAACATAATCGCTAAAATACAAAAAAAAAAAATTTTGACAAATAATATTCGCCAGCAGTCCCGCGGCGCTAACGTCCGGCGTCCGGTGCGTTATCGCCCGCTCGCACGTTATCAGTTATCACTTATCTTGCTCACTCACTGCTCTTGACTCACTCATTGTTCTTCGCTACACAAAATGATAATCCCGGGTCTCCGGATATAACATGTGCAACTGGACACTATCGTTATTATAAATTTATTTTTGAACACGCAAAGTCGAATATGAAAATATTGTATCACCTACTGTTCTCTCTATACATAAAGCGAAAGACGTGTAAAGATAAATACAATCGATAATCATATATATTTAGATAATAATTTACATTTAAATGGTAAATAATTATTGCGCTGTGTTGTTTGTACGTAATAATAGCCTCGAGGGACGAAGCTATTAATAAAACAAAATAATTTTCTAAATAACCCTTCGTCTGATTGCACTTCCTATATGTTAAACACAAAGTATATAGCGCTTGTTAAATACAAAATAATGAAACAATATTTCTATTGTTGTATTTCTGCTTCACGCTTTAACCCACTTAGTAGAGTAGGCGGAGAAAACCTATTGTTAAAACACTCAGTTCCCCGGATCCGTGCATTTTAAAAATCTAGCGAAATATGGAGAAAGGAGAAGAGGAACACCATGTTCCCTCTGCCAAAACTGCTTTATACAGTATATAGTGTGAAGCTACCAAAAATTATATATAATTAATTTTGTGAGTACAAGGCAAAGCGCGGCGTTGAGTTCCGCCACTCAACACGCAATGCTTCGAAAGGCGGAAAGTGGGGAACAGAGTGTCTTAACACTAGGTTCCTTGAGCCTACGGTTCCCTCTGCCTACCCTGTTACGTGCGGGATACAGCGTAAAACTAAAAAAAAATTATTATTATATTTGCCTACATATAATGTCCGTATGTCTATTAATGCTTATCAACTTTTTTATTATTAATATAGAAATCATTAATCTTATATAAAAAACAAGGAGATTAATAATATAGAGCGTATACGTGACATTTTAAAGTTATCTTTTTGTGCCTCCACAATTGTAACACTAACAGAATTCGATAATTTCATTAATTATCAAAATTCGGTCAAATGAAGTACAACGGATAAAGAATAGCGCTATCGGTGGAACACTTGTACAAATACTTACATACATGTGTAATGTGTAATGTGTATACATTGATGTACACGTACATACGCGTCACGTACATATACGTACACACACACATACGCGTAGGTAACGTTATATTAAAAAAATGTAGATGCGTTATTTTCATAATGCTCTTTGGTTTTGAAATGAAGACGATTTGATATTATTAAAGATTGTCTGGAGATATTTTAGTGTATATATCTATTATACATTAACGAAAAAAAAAATATTTCATTTTCATATTAAAATTTTAACGATTGCACTTGAACCCGCGTCTTTTGGAAACCAGCCAAGCACTCTTCGCCAATGAAGCGTTCGTTCTCATCAAGCTATATCACAATTCACATACATTGTTACAACTTATTTTTGTTAGTATGTATGTTGGGAGATTATTGATTATATCATCATGAGAAGTAAACGGGAAGAGTCTAGTGCCAAGCACTTACTTTCTTTTAGATACATTGCATATAAAGTGCCCTTATTATAAAGCCTCTACAAGAAGTATCATTGCGTTGTAAGGGAAATATAAAACCAAAACGAGCTAATAAAAACATAAGCTACTATTATACCGACGACTTCGCGATCCGAGAGACATTGCCCTAAATTATAATAGTGTTAACGACTTTAATATGTTTATCGAGAGAGATACCCCGATAGGCCAACTGTTGACGAAGCTATAAATAAATACTCCACGCTGCTAATTACATATATTAGACATTAGAGGAATATTCTATACGTCAATATGTTATTCAACGTTAAGCAAACAGAACCATTGAATTAATTTAATATTTCTGCTTGTGTTAAATATATGTATTTTTAATTATATTTTACTGATTTCCTACAAAAAGAGAGCCTGGCGGATAGAACTTATTGTAAAGACACTTCATAATTCACTTTCATTTCCAGGACGGGAAACTTCTGTATGGATATCAAAGGCGCAACCGTCGCGCTGTCATTCGAATTCTGTTCCACTGAGCCACGATAGTGTCTTCCTTATAAAATACAATTTATTGATGAATTATTCTCCAATAGCCTGTGCTATTACAGACCTATGCATCGCTTGTTAGTACCGCATGCTGATGACATTTTATACATTAAACCTGAAAATTTGTAAAGTAAAAAAAAGAAATGTCTGGTAAAATATGATATAATATGAAGCTGTAATGTAATATTTACTAGTATACTCGTATTAATTATTTATTAGTAAGCGTCTTAAATAAGTAAACACAAATCGTATGTCTTTAGCTAAATTCTAGCTAATTCTAGTCTAAATACAATGAATGAACAATGAAATGACGTTGTGATTGTGACTAGGTGTCAAACTGAATTATAACACTATGTTACTGACTTCAGGATCTTTAGCATCAGGAGGCAAGCGGAGAATCAAGTGCCTCGACACCTCTTCTGACTTCAGAGTAAAGCGTGAAGCTATTACCAATGTTTGTATGGGTAGAGTAGAAAGAACCCTGCTGTTGAAATGTGTTTTAAGATGCATAACTTAACAGCGCGCTTTGTCGTTTAACAAAAGCGAAGCAAATTTGAACAATTAATTCTCCCCGAATGGGGTTTTATTATGGGTTTTTAAATTTTTATCATGAAAATTTTAATTGTGGTTAAGCCCAGTATTGAGCTCTGCCACTCAAGACGAAATATGTCGAGAATCGGGTGGAAAACAGAGTACGGAGTGTCTTCATACTAGGTCCCTCTGCCGACCCTGCTATATGCGGGACCCAAAATACAAAAATAAACTAATTAAATAATATTCTAATATAATAAACAAATGTAAATAATGAATATTACATATTATTATGTGTTTATATATATTTACTTACTTTTTGCCATCACCTGTATTCGAGTAAGAAGTGACATTGCGCTCTCTCAAGGCGAAGTGATCGAGTTCGAAGTCAATGATCCTGGTTTTGGCTTTAATTTAGCGAACCGGTCCACTCGTTAGGGTGAACTGCCCGATAAGATAGGACAGTTGACGACCGCGACATTATATACGAGTATATACGCTACTGGAGTCAGCTATTTTAATTGGAGCAATGTCTTTACCGAATATTATGTGAGTTAAATTGCTCATTAGTTACTAAAGTAATAACTACATGTCTATCGTACCCCGCAGTCCTAAGTCCGCAGTGCGTCCACACTGTGCACATTATACGTACACATATTAATGTCTCTGAAAGTGGTATCTATTGCCACTCGCAGCGGTGTCCCCACGTATGTTTAAAACATTCTAATTTCTTTTAGTCTGTTCTGGTATTTGCCACGCATACACACGTACTACATATAGTAACCTATATGTGGTTGTTTCGTTTATGCGGATACGGAGAAGAAGAAAATGGTACAACTCACAAATAGGTCATCGAACGCTAAAAATCAGTAATGGGCAGCGGGAGGCCACTCCCGCGGGCGGGCGGGCCGGCGGGCCGGGTCGGGGTGCCCGCCGCTACTCCGCTAATTAACTCGTCGGGCGCGGCGCTACTCCATTAAAGACTGTTTATTGTGACAATTATTCGCCACAACCCCCTGCTCGCCCGCCAAACGCCCGCCCGCCCGCCTGCCTGCTGCCCCAGCGGTCTGCCCCGGGGACGCCGCGCCTTCGTGAAAGCCTTGTTAGAGTATCCATTTCCTAAATCCACTTGTTACTTTCAATCATTTTCCATTGTCGGGTCATCTTCATATTTTATTATGTAATGTCAAAACTAAAACTATACATCTATATATACCCACCCTGCAAGAAGCGGGGAAGTCCCTCGGTAGGGTACACCTCATTTCTCCTTTTTTTTTCCTTTTGAAGCATTGGCCGTTAGGTGGAAAAACTATATTAAGAAAAGTCTAAATATTTGAAACACGCACATTCCTCCCGGCGTTGATCGCTTGTACAGTGTTATAGCGAAATGCTTCATACAATACATGACATAGCTTCGTCCGGGAACATGCTAACATGAATAAAGGCAAACATCTGCGAGTATTGTAGAGCGTGAGCTGTGAACTGTGAGCGCGTGCGAGTGTGCGAGACGTTGAACTCGGAGTTTGGAGAAGTCATTATCATCAATTCGATTATCGTTAGAACCTCTTACAACCGCGTATCTCCTCCTGTCCTGTAGAGTCGTGGCCGCAAATAATACTTAAGAATTCGTAAATAACATTTCGTTGAAAGACGAACAATTGAAAATGATTATATATATAAAATAAAATATAAAACTAATATATATATATATATATATATATATATATATATATATATATATATATATATATATATAATAAAATAGAAAAAAAAAAAATATATATATATATATATATATATATATATATATATATATATATATATATATATATATATATATATATATATATATATATATTTTTTTTTTTTTCTCGCATTTTAATGAGTAAATGAGGTTCATAGAATCTGAAAGGACTTTTCTATTCTCATTCTGCATGCATACTCAAACGTTTCTCAAACACGTTACAGTGAAATTAAATGACAACTTATTCCTTGTATGCGCTGTATCCTGCTGTATCCCGCTGTATCCCGCTGTATCCCGCTGTATCCCGCACTTAGGAGCGAAGGCAGGTATAATGAAGTGTCAAATCACTCTACTCTCCATTTCCACTATTTTGTATCGAATGGCGGGAACTCAACGTCGCACGTCATTTTAGCAGAGAGAATAAAAACCGCGTTTTTACCCAAGCTATGTTACGATTGCATAATATGTATAATATTATAATATTTTCCATTCGCAAGGTAACTCGCAACTCGCAACTGTCATTGAACATATTTCAAATCAAGTGCAATTCGAAGCGGTCTGACACGACGCGCTCTCAGCAGAAATGTGAACCTATCACAACGAACAGATTATTACACATATACACAAACAAACAAACAAACAGTTAACTATGTGTTTTATATATTTTACGGCCTATCCGGTTGGATTCCACGAATTAAGTTATATCTATCATAAAATTAGGAAAAGTATCCAATTTTCATTTTTGATTGCATCTCCATAATGAATAGATTATTAGAACGCTGTTGTCTAAATGATGGCACTTTCACCTGTCGCATTCTATTGCATAATTAGCATACTCCACATGGCTGCGGTCGGCGCGCGTCAATGCGCGCTTACTGACTTAGAAACTTAAAATTTATTGATCAAATGGAAAATGTTATCCGCTTAGAGACATATTATGTAATAAATACAATGTTAATCATTTGCTATGTGCAGTCGACCGGACCGGGCGAGGACGCGGGGGTCGCGGGTTCACCTCTCACAACAAGTGTATCACAATATACTTACTCTAAACTTAATAGTTATTCTATCCGGTTCCTAGGTCCATCAATCAATACTCTTCTACGTTAATATTATCGCTGAATATTACAGCAGTAGCAGTAGTATTTACTAATAATTTAACATTACTATTGTAAGAATGTTGTTTATCATTTATATATGTAATTCACCGTACGCGTACCTAGCTCACCTAGCAAGTACTCACGTACGCGAAGTCGCGTTTAAGCCGAGCCCGGCATTATGCTAATGCGCCGCAAAGTCCACAGCGCTGATTGACGATTATTGTACGAGCGACCACTATTATAACGATACACATAAAATGGAAAAATAATCGCCTCATTTGCAAGTTAATTTCATTCTTGTTCAGGCGGAAACTGAATGTCTCTGTTGTCGTGACGCGACGCGCCTAGATACTAGAATGGGCAGCCACCGCTACCGTGTGCACTGCAGTAGGCAGGTTGTAGGTAAACCAGACACCTATATAATAGATAAACTAACGTACAAGATGCTGTACGAATAAAGTTATTACTTTTTGTTCGTGTATTGGATAAATTAGACTTTTTTTCTTTAGACAGCTTAGGGAGAAATGTGAAAGTGCACATTCATATTATACCAATTTCATTATATGTATTTATTTATAGTTAACTGTTCTTGAAATACGTTGTAATACTTTATATTTTATAAATAAAAGAGCAAATAATAAATTTAAAAATCACTTACAAGTACAATCATATAAGATTTAAATATAGGTATTTAATAGTATTTACTGTTTCGTGATTTGCTAACGACGCACCGACGCGACGACCCGGACTCGCCGGGTCAGCCAGCTATCTGCCAGCGCCTGCCAGCGCCTGCTTGAGCTTCATACTGTATGACGTGGACGTACAAACATAATTCTACTGTACACCACCTACACATGTAAATTTGTTAAAATGAAGGCTCTAATAAAAAAACATAGTACATAATAAAAATATTATTTTAGTTAGTATAGTATTATAATTATAGTTCCTTCTTTCCTTTGTTACATTGTGTTTAAAGTAGCAGCAGTTTAAGTAGACAACTTAGTGCTAAGACACTTTGTTCTGTCTTCTCGTTATTAAGAGACATTGTTTGTTATTTGGCGGAAATAAAGCTCCTTCATCGGCAAATAACTTTTCGCAAGCTTATGATATAAAGCTTGTTGTCAAATTGTTAGCCAAGGTACAAAACGGGTGTTCGATAGCTCATAGCAGTTTGTTGGTTCACACAGTTCCTTGCTCTAATTACAGTCGGCGACACACGCGACCCATTTCGGACGCACTGCCACACATGTGTGCGTAATGTGTTGTACACTCTACGTGTATTTTACGTTCTGTACGCGGGTGTGTACGTGTGCGTGAGTGATAAGAGGTCGCGCGATAACCCGGCCGAGGCCACAGAGGACTTGGAAACTTATTTTGTCACACAATATTAGTATTTAATGAACACCGTGAGACTGTCGTCAATTGCAACTCGTTTGGGGATCATAAAATAATTAAAATATTATCATTCAATATCATAATTTGTCATCTATAATCATACTCAACCCGAGTAGAGACTCCAAAACCCTCATATCAACAATGAGACACTGTTCCGCTGTACCAGAGTGGCTTTTGTTTATTTTCAGTAATGTCTACAACATGGCTTGAGCCGGGAGTCGAACACGTGGCCTCGATACACGTCATTTAGTATGATTGCTCGTTATCACTCAAGAAAAGGAAACTTTATGTAGACTGTATGTAGCTACTAGCTAGTAGCTAGCGGAGCAGGAAGACAGTAAAGTTCATGAATGAAACACGTTGTTGTTGAGTTTGACGACGCGACGCTCTATAATAACTCTTAGTTAGCCAACATTATTGCAATTGCTATGAGACTGTTTGGGATTATTTTTTTATGTATAACGTATTTAAAAAAAGTTTATTATTTTGTAGTTAAAAAGTGTCTAAATTATTTATATTTTTTATAGCTTCACGCTGTAGCCCGCATATAACAGGATAGACAGAAAGAACCGATTGTTAAAACACTCCGATTCTTCGTGTTCCACCTTTTGAGAGATAGCGTGTTGAGTGGCGGAACTCAACGCCGCTTCTTGTATTGTTATCAGAGCGAAGAAAATGAAAATAATTAATTCTCCCCGAGCGGATATCGAACCGACCGCCGTCGCGTTTACAGTCAGACGCTGTGCCGACCCACGACTGATATGATTATAAAATTAGTTGGTTTCGACACCTTGCTCTCTTTACTTACTCTATTTAATTCAGAAGGTTGATGAAGACAAAAAAGTCCGTACAGTCATCTATCTATCTATATTTTGGAAATATCTAGAAAATATACAATACATGACCTGATTATATTGCTTGTTGACACACTTGTTATTAACGGTCCCGGCTCGGTAAGCGAGGGTTTATACTAAACACTGGGGTGAACGGGAAAGGTCCAATAATTTTTACTGATAAAACGTTTCATGACGACACTTAATGAATAGTAGGTACGGATAGCTCTATACGTGGGTTCGAATTCCACTCGGTTGAAAATTATATTTATGGAAAGTATAATATAGATATATATATATATATATATATATATATATATATATATATATATATATATATATATATATATATATATATATATATATATATATATATATATATATATATATATATATATATATATATATATATAATATATATATATAATATATATATAATATAATAAAATATAAAGTATATTTCATATAAAGTAGCAATTCGAAGGTAGAATTTGCCTATTTCATAAGGAATAGCTTTTGCTTTACTCCATACAGTGTATCACAGATTCACATAACGGAATTATAACAATCCGGATTCTGCTCACCTCTTATGAACCCTTAAAACCTACATGTAGTAATCTACATGTAGTCCCAGGCCTGCTCCTCCTCCTCCTCCTACCACACGATGATGATGACGCTGAGTAGTTTCTCACCACTTGCTCTATTTATTATAATATCGTAAAAAATGTAAAGACAATACACGAATACAGATCCGCAACAAGGTGACAATATTACGGTATTTATTAATGGCTGTTTTTGGAGGCGATATTTTACTATCATATTTTGTTAGCATAAAGTTAGCATAAAAGTTTATTATTTTACAGGCGTTCGAGGATAGCCGAGGCGAGGGCGTCAGGCCACCTCCCCTCGTCCCCCTCCACCCCCGCTGCGGTCACCTGCTAATTAAACAGCACTCAAACAAATTGGGCAGCGGCCGCCTCAGCTACAACCTCGCTAATATATTAAGCGCAAACATGAAACGTTCTGCGCACATCGCGCTTTAGCAGCGCAACGAGTGACGAAAAAATAAAAATTATTATATAGCCTGACGTGATTGTGAGGTATAGCTCATAGGCTATACGCAGACTATAGACTTATATATGTCTATTATTATTTAAAATTCATAATAATAATGGACCTTATGTTTCAAATTTAAAATAAAGTTCAGTATTTAAGTTTATTATATCATTCATAAATGGAAAAAGAAAAAAAAAAGAAATATACTTAATTTATTACTTAGAAAATGTAACAACTTTAATTTAGTTATACTTAAGTACTAATATCTAAGTGCCTTGTATTCTGTGTTGCTTCGAGTATGTTCATATGAATATATTTTTGAAATTATTCTTAAATAAAGAACAACATTTTTATGGCAAATTAAAATTACCGGTTTGGAATTTTCAGCTTATTTATTTGCAAAAGCGCTTTAAAAAACAAATTGAGTGCTTACTGCTGTAGTACTTCATGCTGTATCCTGCACGGATATGATATAGATGATATGGATATCCTGCATAGGCAGGGGGTAGGACCTAGTGTCATGACACTCTGTCGTCCGCTTTATGGCCTTCAAGACATTGCGTGTTGAGTGGACGTATTCAATTTTATTAATTCTCCCCTCACGGGAATCGCATCCATAACCGTCGCGCTAACAATCGCTGCGCCACGAGAATTTAGATACAAGATATTGAAAGCGATATCTATAATTGTTAATTACGTCTATGCTCACTTACGCAGGTTTATTTTTGACCAAATTTATGTTATTAAAGTAACAACACAACCATCAGTGGTAGTCAGACTGACTGACTCAGACTGAATTACTGTCACGTTGCGATCGCGATCACGATGACCTCAATGTCTTTACAGTAGATTCCCAGTCCCGGTGTAAGGCGCAGTGATGTGAAACACCGACCGACCGGGAATCATTTAAATTATAATTATCTAGTTAGTTCGTTAGTTAGGGGTGGTTCGTTAAATATGACAAATGTAAAGGCGCGGGCGTCGGACGGTGCGGCGCGGGTCGGCGCGGGTCGGCGCGGCGTGACCGTGATGTACGACGCTATTTGTCAAGGGGCGCAAAGCCGCGCCCGGGCTGTTTAATGCTCTTATTATAAATGTTCCGATATTCTCACCATGTTAAAGCTTTGGAGTAGAACACTAACTTCTCCGCTCTGAAGTGAATAAAATATTATTATATATTACTTTTGTTGTCACATAATATCTAGTAATCATCTTCTGATTGGACATAACTATCAATCCTTTCTCTCAAGTAGAAGAACCCAACTCTGTTTTTTGTCATACAAACCAGAACTTAATGCTTTTTTAAGGAAAGCAGTGTTTTTTTTTATTATTTAAAGCATTACTATATCACATATATGCATATTATATAAAGTAAACTGATTCTGGACGTACAGAAATTACCTTTATTTATTTTAAAAGAAGTGAGAACGATAGAGAGCTACAATACTTAAAATTTTAATCAATCCTTTATACCTTAGAAGTGATTTATAGAAGTCCTCAAGTATTGAAAACGTACTGTTATATAATATTAATAGTTGATTATTGCGTTTGTTTTAATTAAAAAGATAAGTATGTATTTATAAAATTAACTTTAATACAATTATTTTTTATTTTGCAGCGTCACGCTGCATTCTTATATTATTGTAATGTACGGCAGAGAGAATCTAATGTCAAAACACTCTTTTCTCCGCACAGACATTGTAAGGAGAGAAATCCAATGCACAATTCCTATACACATTGCGTTAAAACAAAACAAAATTATTAACTTAATTTTGTTAAACTGACAGCAAATTATATGCCTGATAATTGGCCTAACAACAGCTGGACTCTTGACCTTTACAATGTGCTTGAGAGATAAAGAATTACTATAATTTAGTTACCAAGACACGTTAGCTTTATTGCAATGAGCTATGTACGTACATATCTCAATAACGTTTTGTAATGTTTATTCTGTTGACGATCCAAAGATAGAAATAATAAATTATTAAGATACCATATAATACCGTGTGTGTGTTCGTAGTAACACCGTAGTTCACATGGGATCGAACCCAGAACCATTGACCAACCAACCGATGATGTCATTAACAATAACACTCTTTCCCCTTATATTTTGTCAAACAATAAGGTAAAATTATATTATTAAAATTTAATCACAGTGTTCTGAAGAAGTGCATGAAAAATAATATATCTGGAATTACTCCGTATCATCTTAAATCAAATCAAAATATTTTTTATTCAAATAGGCTATCACAAGGACTTTCGAAAGCTTAAGTTTAGTAATAAATAGTAATTATTACTGTGCTCGATACTTATGTATAAGTGGCACTATAACTTTTCCATAGACACAAGAAGAGTGGACACCACAAAATTTCCACCAAACGAGAATCGAATAAGAAATTGTCGCATTTAGTCACATTTGCGCCACGATAACTGACCAGAGCGATTATTCTTCGCTTAGTATTTTATCGCACTGAATAGTGATATTTACTTAATTAAATGGAAATTAAAAAATGCGAATACATACTTACCAAGGCAACACATTTTATTTTATATACAATAGACATAAATTGTTATTGTATTACGAATATTTTAAGGAAATAAACTAAGAAACCTTTTCATGAATACTTCATCGTTATGGGAACCTGTAGATTTAAACATAAAGAGGCATATATATATATATATATATATATATATATATATATATATATATATATATATATATATATATATATATATATATATATATATATATATATATATATATATATATATAACCCTACATTTTCTATTTCTACTCTACATAAGTGATTATTTTTAAGCGTTTATTTAGTATTATTTAGAAAAAGAACCTACATATTATAGCCTATAGGGGGGTAGTTATAATAATTAAACTGAAATTAGGTTAATTTTCAGCAATGACTTAAACAAATTACTAAAATGATGTCATTAAAATAGGTTGACAATACAATTCTCTTTAAATAGACTTAACGGGATTTCTGGACGTTTGGCAGACCATCATAAAAAAGGAGGGAACTCCTTTCTTGTGGATTATTTTTAATTCGAAGTATGGAAATTCTATTTAAGCTATAATTTACTTAAGACAGACAGACCTTAAACCACGCTCTTATCCTTCAAGCTACTATAAATATGGTGAACCTACATGGTTATGTAGGTTACTAACCTGGTACCCGGTACCTGGTAGTATCAGACCCGGGTGCGCCACAGGTCGCACGCCACAGGTGGGGGGCGGCGCACCCTGCGACTGTGACACCCCTACACCCCACACCGCGCCTACACTGTGTACCTCGTGTACACACCCCTGACACTTGTGATATGTCACTTTAAAAGAAATTCAATTGTAATATAAATTTAACAAAAAAATTAAAACTATGAACAGCATCAATGATGAAATAGCAACAAAAAAAAAAATATATATATATATTTTTTTAAATTATTATTAAAGGCTATTATATGTAGTAAATAGGTACAGCATTCACGTTTCGATGTAACTCGTCGTAACTGTCGTTTTGGTCAACGTCACTAAGGGCACGTAGGGCGTCACACACGTGTCATCCATGTGTCATACACAACTCCATTTGACTACGGGGGCCAAGTCGTATGAAAAATCTTCTATATAATAATAAATATAAATTATATATATTATATAATTCTATAAATTATATATATCCTAACTTCTATATAATAATAATAAAGTTAATAGTTCTCTTGGATTATGACCTGTCCCAGCTCCAACAAGATGAAATGTGGCGAATGGAAAAAACCATGTAGTCATATGACGCCGCTTTCCCCACAAAATGCGGAATAAACGCTGATAAAGAGTGAAACGGGTGAAATAACTAGCCCGCTTCTTCGAATACTTCAATATAATATTATAATTATATTATTTTGAGTATACATGTAATAAAAATGTTACTATAGCGATCTATATATGGAAGAAACATAGCATTTATAGATTGAATAAAACCCAAAACTAGTTTGTGCACGGCAATATATTAAATGTACAATATGCATATATTGTAATGTAATCTCAATTGTAGATTGTAATCCCGTAAATACGTTGCTCTAGGCATGTATGTATAATACATTATCAGTAACTTCATTTAACTTCATTTTTAATTAAAAATAAGTTAAGAATTTATTATGTTGGTACTCCTAACTATTACCATAACTACATTCCAATTAATATTTGATTATATTGAATGTACAGAATTGACTTGTTTATCATTGTTATTATATTGGTACACATTATATACAGATTATAAATTATATTCATATACCTATGTATAGTGTAGTCCTACATCATTCTGTTGCCGTCAGAGGGTGTCTAGCCAATTATCTGTCCGATATTTGGTTTCCGGCATACGGGTACGCGACCCCGGGACCTCGAGCCACCACTTTCATAACCCGATCCAATCCATGTAAGTGGTGTCCCTCCCCTATATTCCAAGTCTTTCTGCCTCTTATTCCCTTTCCTTTCTTGGTTTCTCCCAGTAATGGGTTTGGAGGTCAGATGGCAATCGCTCCACAAAAAACCACTTCGCCACTCATATGGACCGATTGGTCTTAGTCGGAAGGCAGACCCTGGCAAAAAGCCGGGACTAATGCCAGGAAGAAGAAGATACCTATGTATAGTGTAGTCCTACATCATTCTGTTGCCGTAGAGTGTACCTAAGCATAGTATTTGATACTCCATAAAAACTCCATTTAGAAGATCTAAAATAATTTTACTTATTACAAATAAATTAATTGCAATAATAAAATTTACAAGTTTTAAAAGTATTTAACGAATTTCAATTTAAAACCTGTCTAGTGCGGCGCGGCGTGGCGCGGTGTACGTAGCGAACGTAATGAATGGGTTCTAAAATAACAGTCTTAATCGGATTACTAAAACAAATATTTTAAGAAATTAATTTTCAACTTCATACCGATGCTAGTGATTCTCACAGTCATACTTTAATTACACACTTTCCTAAACTATATTAAAAAAATATATAAATTTAACTTCTGTTGAATTTTTGTATAGTAATAATATAAGTCGAAGGTTGGCATCGGAATCGTCGTTGAATGTAAATTGTAGAAAAACTTTTGGTCCGTGATTGTTTGGTTGATATCAACAGGTTTACGTCGTTAATAAGTTTTTTGTACGCAAATTAGGCAGTTATTATAATGAAGCGCGCGAGTGGTGTACAGCTCACCGCTCAGCCGATGAGCTGCATTGAGGACGCGTTTGACTGTGGGCGCGAGTGTGCAGCAAACTTGTGTGGTCAGCCGTACACATTATCATAAAGCGAAGGCCGGGGACGAGCCTCTACAAGAATAATAAGCGTTAATTCCGACTCCACTATAACAAAATATATTAGTATAGAATAGATAAAGGTGGCCTCAGTGTACTAAGGCTTGTATCATTATACTGCAAGCGAACTTGTTAAACTTGCCGAAACAGTGTTAGCGGACTGCGTTAGGGACCTACATATATGGGATCTTTGATTACAAGCTACGACCACGAGCTGCGTCGAGCTATAGCTGTGACTAAATAACTTTATAGAAATTTTTCTGTTTTTCTGATACTATAAATGTACTTTGTTGTATAGGCATATAGTATTACCATATATTTCGTCGGACAGCCAGCCAGCCGGCCAGCGCGCCATCCGTAAAGGCGACCTGTATACTTGTTTCTACTGACAAAAATTGTAAATTTAAATTTAAAACTTGGTAAATCATAATATTTCTATGCTTTATTCATAGATTCGCATTGTATAGTTATTATTTCGTACGATTCCAGCGCAGGCCTGGCAACACATACGGGGAACTCGCGTTAAGTAGGACTAATTTTATTTAACATTGAACTTGAAACAGAATGTGACATTATTTGAAATTCAATCGGCGATTTCAAATTCAGTGAGGCGCGAGCTGCTGACGTCCGCCTCGCCGTCACCTACTTGACAGTAGGTGCCGTCACCTACCGTCACCTACCGTCCGTCACACGACGGTTTGAAATAATAAAAAACTATATTACAATTTGTAATACTCCTGATCCTCGCATTCACACTGCACGACGCAATGTTTAATACAATTTTAAAGTAAAAACATTGACAAATTACCAATTAACTTATATATATATATATATATATATATATATATATATATATATATATATATATATATATATATATATATATATATATATATATAATATATATATATATATATATATATATATATATATATATATATATATATATATATATATATATATATATATATATATATATATATATATGTGTGTGTGTGTATATGTAAACAACATACAGAAACAGCCACAATCGACAATAAAGTAGCCATAACTTTTGTTTTAACGAACTTTCCCACCTTAATGTAAGCAGTAGCATCTCTATAATGAATGAAATTATGCCAACACACGTATGTAGGTATGCATAGAGCAGATTGAAACAGGTTTACAATTTAATTTCGATAAAATGATATCTTCTTGGAGCTTATAGAGCTACATAATATACATATGTCATCTAGAGATATCTGTCTATTAATATCTTAGTTCCACGCTAGCCTCCTCGTCCTCCTCGTTCTCCTCGTCCCCTGTAGTCTTGCAAGCTGCAATGTTATCTGTAGGCTGTACGCGACGTGTACATACAAGTATACACTTGTATGTACACATTCTGCAAAAGTTCTTACTGTTTAAATTATTTCGGTTACTGTTAGACAAATTTTTGGTATTTAAAATCTATTTGATGTCAATGAAAATAAGGAAGTCGCTGGCGCACTTAGCTTTACTTTTGTACAGAAGCTATTGGTAATTTGTTAGATGCCTGTGAAGGCGATGCAGGTGAGATCATTGTAAGCTGATTTAGTCCTATATCCTTATCAGTATCAAAACGTTTAAAATTTGTGTTTCTATTTCAATTAAAAAATAAAAACGTGGAGACAGCGTATTTGCGAATTGTGAAATGCGTATACTTTTTACTTTTGTATTTAAAACACATTTTTATTTGTATATTTTAAAAACATCTACCTATAGAACTTTGATATACTGATGAGCTATCACATTACAGGTATACTATGTATCTAGTATGCTACAAGCTATGATGAAATGCGGCAACACAAAACTACGTCGTCAGGGAAATCTGGCAATTAATAGGCGATGGAAGCAAAAAATTGCACTGCACTTGCAGGTGCAGACGAGCACCCTTGATACAGCAACAGATAGCTGGTCTACAATAGCCGCCTAAAGTGGAAAGCCACAAAGTTGCTCGCCCGACCTGTCCTTTTACGCGAGACCTGTTTCATATCTAAGCAATAATATTCGTACTTTACGAGGAAGCCGCTACTCGGGTCGGATTCCGTGTAGTCCACTATACTATACTCGTCACTTGTTGCTCTTATGTTAGAGTAAACTTGGTGTGTGTATTTATGTCTATATTGGGTATCCCCATATTTAGAAATATTTTTTTTTAGAAAAAGCATGGTAGGTATTATTCTGATCAATTTAGTTAAACCCCTAATATTATTGCAACTAATTTGACATAGCTGCTATAAAGCTACACAGTACATAATCTATATAGGACAAACGCGGGTTGCAATCAAGCAATATGCTTATAAAAATATGAATGTAACGTTCGGCTTTTAAGTTAAGACTGCATTCATCACTCGATCGGCAATGACTTTAAACCAAATAATAGTTGAGGATGAAATCACCTTGATGTAAAAGAACGTATGCGGTTATATTCGTTGTTTGATCGACATTGTTTGATCCAGCGCGTCTTGCTTCCGTCAGCCCCCCACCCCCCACCCCCCACTCCCCACAACTCGCATTATGTTATTGCATTTTTATAAGGAAGTTAATAATAATCCACTACTATTGCAATTTAGGACATTGACGTCTGTTTATTATCATTTGGCAAAGGTCCCCTAAGGTTTTTTGTCCTGATAGTTTGATGCCATTTTTCTTTTAGTCGCAAAGTGTAATGGGTAGTGTAAATACGTATGTTAATAAATGGTCCATTGAGGTGTAAAAGGCTAAAATATTTTGCGTATATTGTAGTAATGACTATAATCAAATGACATTGTGGCAGTAGTGGGTTCGATTTCCAATCAAGAAAATGAATTATTCTCATTTCCTCGCTCTAGTAACAAGATAATAGATAATATGTCTCGAATTTGGGCAGACAGTTGAGAACAGAGTTTCGTCTCTCTCTCTCTCTCTCTCTCTCTCTCTCTCTCCTCTCTCTCTCTCTCTCTCTCTCTCTCTCTCTCTCTCTGTGTGTGTGTGTACAGTAGTCGATGCAGTGTAAAGCTAAAATGTAAATTAATGAAAGAATTCATTCATAAAATTATCATATATTTATTAATAACTTACACAGTAGGTAGTAGTACTGTCGCGTCTATTTTTCTGTAGAAATTAATTATTTTAAAATTAAATAAGCTTCTAAAATATCTATAATCTATAATTGGTTAAAATTTTAGTAACTACATCATTTTTTTTCTATTAAATAGAAATAGGTTTCTAGTAAATTTATAATAAATATAGTAGGTAAAGTACTTTTAAAATTCAGCGCGTTGCAGCGTGTGGCTTGTATCGTAACAACACCTCTGAAGGCAAGACAACATCGAATGCATTACTTTGCATAAATATTTGAATGCATGCACATTTGTAGGCAACACACATTTACGTACATGTGGGCTATATTATGATTTATAAAATATCAACAAGTGACGAAAATCTAGTCAGTAGAGAACTACAACGAACTGTTAGTGATAAATATCCAAAGTGGTATAAGAGCTAAATATGTACATTTTTATTACCTAGGTATGTATACCTATACTTGTGTAGGTACGTATGAATATCTTGTATTAAGATTAAATTTGTTACTCATTTTTTTTAAATTATTATCTCATATTAGGTTAGACGGTGGTATTTATCTGGAAATTATTAAAAAATATAATACCTACTGTAAAATGTGATTGAGTCGATCAAGACATTGACGCTATCCTCATCACTGTCTTCAATGTAAATTCTGTCGTCTTCGTGTTACAAGGAATATATAGTGAGCAGAGTACACTGTCATAACATTTTCGAAAATACTTTGATTTATAGAACGGAAGTTTAGAAATTAATTAATAAAATCAGTATATAATATTGCTATCTCTACAATATACTCGTATGTATGTATGTATGTACATATATTTATGGTATACTTAATATAAAATGATCACAAACAATACAGTTAAATCACGATATCTGTCGGCGATCGTCGAGGACGTCCGATAAGTTCGAGAAGCGCGGGTCAGAGGCCAGCTGTTATCAAGCTTAGCAGTTCCACGACAAAAACTAACGTATCTCCGTTATACTTTATGGTATATTTCGGTATGCAAAGTAAGTTAGGCCATAAAATCGAGGGTCGCTGTGTTATCGGCGTGCGTTCGTTATTTTCCGATCACTGATTGTGTATTGGACTATTTCAGTCGCCGCGGACTGGCGAGGGTGACTGATAAGGACGGAGCGTGTTCGTTGTAGAAGCTTCGATATGACCCTCGTTAAATGATAAGCATGGGTTCACAGAGATCCACTTAGCTCGCTCTGATCGATTGTTATATAATATTATGCGTAAAACTCTACAAAGTTTAACAAATTGAATTCAGTAGAATTACAACTATTATACACATTAAAGATATTTTCATGTTCAAATACTTGATATTAAGTTACAAGAGTTGTCTAAAGCTACATATGAGCCGACGTTTGTTTTTTTTTGTAAGTCAATGCAAAGTAAAACATCGATTATTATTCAGGTGCTGATGTAACGTGCACAGTGGATCCATTTCAAAAGCTGTCGTTTTATCGAAAGCTCCCAAGACTCACCTTCTTCAAACATGCACATTTAAAGCTCGCGATGTGCTTAGAATAGTAATAAAACTAGACAGATGTTGAAGATTACAACGAAATGTATGTGACGATTGTAGAGAATCGACTTCTTAGTTTTCTTAGTTGTTTGATTCTCCTATATTTTCCTTACTTTGTTATCTTTTGGATATAAATGGCAATTTATATATTAAGTAGAATATAAACTGTACTAATTGTAATAGACGAGGATAATAATGAAGATGAGTGAAGCTTTATCTAGCAGTATTCACTAATGTATTACAATGTATTGCCACGTGTTTGATTCTTTTAAATAGTTGCTTGTTGGTAATGGACTTTAGTTTGTGTTTTTTTCTGGATTTGTTACATAATGGATATAAGCCTGGAGGAATATCCCAAGACCTTCTTCATCAATGCTCCAGATATCAAAAGAGAAAATAATTATATATTTACGACTTACTTTTAACTATATATAGTACATAATTTCTTTAAAAATGTATACACTGTTTGTGTGCACAAGAATAATCTACAAACTCTCTCTAATTTACTGACTTTTCTTATTTTTATAGTTTATCTTATCCTTTGTGGTTCTACATCAGGTGTTCCAGAACCTTTATTGTTATATATCAATGGAAAGTACTTATCATGTTAAATATTTTTTGCTATGGCGGCATTTAATTATTTCTCATAGTTCAGCTGGACCTGACCTGAGCTGGAGCAGACCTGACAGCTAAATTAAAAAATATCATAAATTCATATTCTATTAGTGTTTTCAAAACCCCTTACATTATATTTTATTATTATAAAAATGTTTAGTTTACAGAAACAATTGGTTTTACTGCTTTATTATAGTAATAGATGTCAGTGACGTCACGACTGTAAGATATAGAATGAATTCCACTTAGTAATTATTCTATAGGCAATTAAAGTTATTTTTTGATGGATGCTTCGCGTGACGTCACATATTGTAAATCGGGATTAAGGTTGTCTGTAAATATTAGTTGATCTTTTAAAGAAATGATTTAATTTATATTAACAATTTATTTTACAATACACATTTATAGCTTCGTTGTAATATATAGACATATATTTTTAACATTTCATTTTTTTCGCTATCTTATGCAGAGTAATATATATGCAGAGAAAATACGTGTTATATGGCGGAACCCAGTCTTGCTGTGTCTTAACTGAACAAAATTTATGTTGTTTTTTTATATTTATAATGTTGTACTGTTACTTATGTGAGAAACCAATAAATTAATATATAAGAAACCATCGAGGATAATAAGTAACCATTTATTAAAAGTAGGCTGATGGCAGTAAGGTCCTCGGGGAGTAGGCCCGTGTAGGCTCGGCTATTAGCACTAATAGAGGACTTGTCAAAATTCCAACAGGAACGGGAAAAAAAGGATTTAAAGATTTATAACCTACCTAAAATATAATTGCAAGTTCGCTGCGTGAAATTATTAACAGCATTTTGACTAATTTGTGCAATAAACGTTATCGTGACTTAACTGTAATAATTACGCATATGTAGGTATGAGGTAGGTTTGTCTTTTTCATGGATAATACTTAACTGTGGTTAACCACATACACTGTATATTACTATTTGATCATTCATGATTACGATAACACTCCATTCAACAGCTTTCAAATTTATTGCAAAAAGCAAATTAAAATCTAACGTCTAAATTCTAGCCCAATTGTATTGTATTGTTGTTATGTATTTATAATGATTAATGAGGTAATTTTTCATATATATTTTTCAATTTTATTATATTTTTTATACATATATTTGTATTAGACGTACCTACTCCAGCCCCTGTGTGCTGAGGCCATAGATATAGTTACCTATGCCATGTTAGGTACTTGGTGTTGATATTTATTCCGTTTCACAAAACTTGGTTATTTTAAAAACCCAACTACGTTATCACTCTACAGTTTCTTGTACGTATGCGATTAAGATGCGGCCGCTCTGACCTCTCACCTCGGTAAAGACATACACTTTTTTTCACTAAAGTGTGTATAATGTATGTATAATGTAAATGTGTATAATTTTTGTACTGAAAGAAAAAAATGATGAAATAAATAAGTCTGACATGTATTGATTTATTCCTTTAGCTTTATCATATTTACATAAGTTTTTACTGTCTGTTTATTTATTTAATACTGTCCCGCAAGCTTCATTGTAAGTGAACCGACCCACTGACAAACCAGAGATGCAGTCCAAACTACTAAACTTACGTCTCCTCAAATCTTCTTCCTCAAATAGCCAGAGTGAGCATGAGACAAGGAATTTTGGCAAAGGTTTATTGGCTTGGAAGTTTATATTTTTATTTGTAAAACAAAATAAATAATTTATTTGTCCATCTAAAGGGAAATATCGGTATAGCTTGGTCCCACTCATCATAATCAGCTGTCATCGATCGTAAGATCAGTTAGTTAGTTAGTTTCCTCAAAAAAAAAAATGAAAAGTTAACTTTTTCGGCGCCATAAGTCAAAAGTGTATTAGATGTGTATGTAGATAAAGTAGAATTGGTTAAAACGCGTTTGGGCGACACTTCAATGTGTTTATTTATGTGGAGATAGGAGCAGTGTCATTGTTCAGGTTGCTTTCGCCACTAGAATATATCTCATGGGAAATTCGAAAGGCATGCGAGCAAAGTCGCAGGCGAGAATTAGTTAACATAAAAATTTAATTTTTTTAATTAATAACACAGAACAATGGATGCAAGTTTGAGATTTGTAGGTCATGGGTTTCATACTCTTTATGTAAAACTTGAAAATTATGCAAAACTTAAATTAGTGAGAAAAATTTGACTCGAGATTGTTACAAGCAATAGCAAGCAAAACATGGCAAGTAAAAAATAACTTAACCTGTTAAAATGCGAGACAATAGTAATAATCACAACACATTTATAAAGACGTAATTGGTAGCGATATAGTGTAAGTAATTCTTGTAACAACGACAGCGTTCAACAAGTTGTTACGGGCTTATCAATGAGACGTAGAGCGGGAGCACACTGGTCGTGGGTTCGATTCTCATTCGGAATTAATTATTATATTTTCTGCGGCTCTGGTAAGCAAAAGAGCGGTACAACATTTAGTAATGTAAATACATAATATCCTCTTAATCTTAAGCAGTTAATTTTCAGTTTAGTATGTACATAGGTACTAGGTATATACTATATAATACTAGGTATACACAAATTAAAATTTGTCATCTAAAGTGTACGAGTAACACTTGTACGTTTGTAGTTTGTACTCAAATTAGTGTATAGTGCGGAACTTGGACGTACAGTTCAATATATTGATGTGATCGCTCGATCTACTTTAATTGAAATTAAAAACCTCGAGTTGTGTTGTAGCTATTTAATTTGCCTCAATATCAATATTCGAAATAAATTGATTGCAACGCCATCTATCGATACACTTGCTAACCAATACAGCAAATTTTGTCATTACTTCGTCATCATAACTTATTTTACTTTACAGTTCTTTATTTTGCCGCTAGATGGCTCTAATTAAAAATCTTTCTCTTGACAAAACATGCCTGTTTTTTACTATAGACTATATAGATTTCGTTACAGATTGTTATATTAATTTTAACTGAGAAATTACATTTTCATAATTTTTATTCTTATTTTAAAATAATTCAAAATAATTGGTATTTAAATCTTAATTTAAAATAATTGGTATTTTCATTTTCGTTTAATCAAAACACTTTAAGAGGATTGGGCCAATAACGAAATTTGCGTGGTTTTTGTAATGTTTACGTAATAGTTATTAGTTTTGGGTAAAATTAATGTATTCCAGCTTGGAAGGTTCTTAGATGTATATATTTAAAATACGTTTGAGTTTATTTCTCGTATCACTGTCTATTATTATGCGATAACATCAGCCACTTTCTTTACTCAGGTCGCTCGCCAGCCTCAGCCAGTCGACGACAAAAACTAACCTTTGAATCAAGTTATTGTAATATTTCTTTATTATAGCTACTTACGATAATGCTTAACATCATTCACACAACAATTATAAACCAATCGGCCACGCAAAATCTTTTTATACTATATAAAAATTATTAGTGTGAATACCAAGAATTCATTACAATTGTACTTATCGCATGAAAGGTACCTGGAGAGGAAGCAGAAGCGGGAGCGGGAACGGAAGCGGGAGCGGGAGCGTGTAAAAGTAAGATAGTTGATATTATTATATTTTATTCATTTCTTCATCTCTGATGTATAGTTGTTGATTGATTCTGACATAATTCGTCTTGACGTGACAGAATGGGAGTTACTTTTTTATTTGATTTGGCTGTCATTTATACATATTTTGTTTTGTGTATTAAATATATATGGCTGTGAACAGTCAGTGTCAACAGTCTGTGCGACGAAACTAATAATAATAATAATAAAAGTAATAAGTATGAAATAATGTAACTTCCTACCATTCAGGGTTGGTTACATATGTGGAGGTCCGGGGGCAACAAGGAAGTTGAGGGGCTCCACCCACTAAATATAATAAAAAAACAAAATACATTCTAGCCAATTATAATTTATTAAAAATTAAATTTACAAATAAAAACTTTGCGAGCTTTTGCTTACAAAACGTCATTGATGTTTTTACCGAAATCTAGCTTCCGTATTTTGGTGACTGAGGCGAGTTCTTTTGGTGACAAATTTGTGTCTTGCACTTTCATATAATCGAATTTACTTAACACTTCTTTGCCTATTGCGTGAGTACATGTTCTTCAGTATTTAATATACGTTTATCTTCTTTCTGTTTATCAGAATACATGCTGTTTAGAGCATTTATGATTACGGGATATTCCATGACAGTGATTTTTGTAACTGCACCTCTACTAAGGAGTATCACTGAGATTTTTAAAAACAAACATAATTCGTTATTGCTGTAAAAACGGTTATTAATTTATGATGAAATCTAATAACTGCACTGCTAGTGCACAGGAGTTGGCAGCTATCTTTATTGACCAAACGTGGTACCAACGCTGCTATTTAGATTTTCCTATAAAATAAAATCTCTCATCCTCTTGTATCTGCAGCATTTTCGTAAATAGACTGTAGACATCATGAGCGGCTGAAAGTGAATAAGGTTTAGATTGAATTGAATATATAAGCCATTGAATATATAAGCTCTATGCAAATTTTAGTGGAAAAATATTAACGTGACCAGTTCCTTGGTTTCTGCAGTGCTTTAAATTTATTGCGAAAATTGGTTCATACGCCAGCAATTCGAAAATACCCATAAAATTTCCATTTCTCGGTGATTTAATTACTTAATTTTCTCCTCGGAACGCTGATCCTTGTTTTTCTTTGGATCGTATTTACAATTTTAAGAATGTTTCACCAAGACTGAATTTGTTGTACCTTTTGTATCGCTAGCTCTTGCTAGAGACATCCTGCAAATTCTCACTATTGCACTAAACTCCAAATTAGTCTTCGAAAGCTCATATTGTTTACGACGCTCGTGTGCAAGCTTTCATTTACAGAAGCATTCTCTACTAACATTTATTATTTCCCCTGCCGTTGGAGAAAAATAAAACGATAGATAGTCCCATGATTTTGCTTTAGACATGTAAACATATTCGTAGAACATTTTGCGAACAAATTTTGTATGAACTTGTGACTGATCTTGGGGAATTATTACGCAGGGAGGCTTCGTAAATATATGATACAATATATCATCGTATACACAAATTAACGTTATTTAAATCTGTATAGCAACATTTTTAGAAATAATTGACTTTATTATAAAAATAAAATATTTTATAAGTAGTATTTAATTTGATAGCCTATAGTTTCTGGTTTTCATAACCTTCGCCATAATTTTTGTGACCGAATCTAATAAACATATTTAAAGTCCGAATATTTTTTCTTTTGCTTGTAATTTTTGTATTACACTACACAACGTTACTCTACTCTATGTTGAGTCCCTGAAAAAAATGTAAAGTTTCTCTCACCGGTGAATTTTGCGCGTAAATTACTTAAAAGCATCTACACATCATTAGCTCTCTAATGAGCTGTCACAACAAACAAATATATATTATATGTCACAATATTCAAATATGTACACAAACTAGGGCGAAGGTAAGGAAAATTTTAAAATGCGGTTTACATTTTATATGGCGTGGAATATATTCTTAAAGATGTAAAAGATAACAGAAATTGCAGTGAACCAATTCAAATTTTTACTCACCGCCATACATGCGAAGAAGCATGATGATCTTCCAGGTCGTCGTGGTCGTCGAGTCACCTTCCAGGAGTCAAACTAGTCATGATGTAGACCATATTCAGACCAAGTTAGTTTGCAAGGTCCTCATGTATATCTATCTTAAAAATCTGATATTGAAACTGGAAAGAGCTTTTAAATGCTCGTTCAGAACAAAATTTTATAAGCATATGAATTTGCTACGGATTAAATTAGTAAATATGAACACACAGATTTTAATGTTATAAAATAATATTATTTTCAGTTAAGCAAGTAATGTCGGTAACAACGCGAAAAAAAAAACTCAATAAAAAAGTAATATCAGTTGTGGGGGCCCCTATTTAGTGGGGGCGCGGGGCAGCTGCTGGCATTGGCGCTCTTAGTTAGGAATATCGAATGCGCTTTTTTTCTACTTCTTTCTTTCATTTTAAATTAAGCAAAAGTATATCAAGTTAGCATGTTACTAAACATCACTTTAATACTATTACCATTTCAGATGTGATATCAAGCGCAATGTTTAGTACCTATAAAAATAACCCAAACAAATGTTAAAAAAAAAAACATAAATAAAATAAGTTCTTGTAGAGTTATCTTCTAGTAAGCTTCTAGTATGCTGAGTAAGTACGAGGATAACAAAAAGTTGATGAATCCGAGTTTTTCCTACAAAGTGCAACATATTGCATTGCGCTCTCATACGAGTACGTACATTTGTAGAGGTGAAGTATTTTTGTAAGGAGCTCCAGTGATGTTCCACACAATATGTTACAGACAGCACTTAGTGTTGCTAAACTTTATTATTTTCTAACTAAAACTTTTAGTATTACGGGAGAATTATTTCTTTGTAAAAGTATATAAATAAATAATATACTAACAATATATCTGGACACAATGCTGTTCTGGACATAACGTTCTTGACTTCTCTAATTTTATATATAAAGAAAAGTAAAGTTATATTTATAGTTTCAACTAGTCTATTCGATCCTATGCTATTCGATTGTGCTCTTATCATTAAAAATTTACTAGTAGAAGCCTTTATTCGAGTTATTAAACTCTTTTTAAATCTCCACATAAAACTATTTCGTCTCTAAATAGATTTGAGGTGTCCGTCCAGCTCTAGCCAAAGGAAAGAAACATATTCTCCCAAATGGAATATGAAGTCACAGCCGTCAGGACTGTCATTGTGCATTGTCACCTGACCGTAGCTTCACGCTGTAACCCGCTTATAGCAGGGTATGTAGAAGGCATCTAAAGTTCACTAAACATTCCGTTCCTCGCTTTCCACCATTGCGTGTTCAGAGTCGGACTGAATTCCACGCTCTGTATTTTAACCGAAGCGAGAAAAATACAAATAGTCCTTTCCCCCCTAGTGGGAATGGAACCCACAACCGTCGCATTTGCCGTCAGACAAAGCGTTATAACTAAACTGTATAAACATTTTCTTTATATTTTTTTATCAAAAAATATAAAAAGGACAACAAAAACGCTACTCAATTGTAGAGAGTACAACTTGTCAAGATCACTCACTGTAAGCTTATGTAATATTTTTTGCTCATAAAACTAACGAGACTCACAGCGAGATATAAGGGTTATAAATTATCTCTGCTTGGGTGTTGTACTAGATCTTTTAGGGGTTCCGTAGTTAGTCGTTAGTTTAGATGCCTTCTATCCAATAATAATATATGTATGTATTTTAATAAGCAGTAATATATTATATCGAATGAGATTGGAGTCCCTTAACCTATTTTAAAATACTATTATAGAGCGGCTATAAAAGATATAAAAAGAATAACGATTTACACTTTTCTCCAAGCACATACAGTATTTAATTAAAACTCTTAGATGGATTCCGAGGAGTGCAGGTTCAATTTCTGCACCAGAATGTATTTTTTTGCAGATCGTTAAAATCCTCATACAATAAAAAACATCTGAATATTTTGTACGGAATCTATTACGGTAGAGTATCGCCACTATCTTAGCTTATTTTCAGGATAAACAAGAAATTTCCTAGCCTATTACATTTTATATAAATATTCATTATTTACGAACAAACGAGTACACACAGATAAAAAATAGTCTGTAGCGTCTTTGACTATTGTATCGTGACATCTGGCTCGTGGAACAATGTCTGATACACTACATGTTTGTCTTCTCATGAATAGTAAAATGTGAATGTTTTCACAAAGCCATAAGTTGTTTTATATAATGAAGTTTTTCTAAACTTGAAGAAATTTGTATATTTTGTAAGGAAGGCAGAAGGGACCTTATATAATATATAAGGCTATATTTACGTTTTTCGTAATCTGAGGAGTATATTCGTTTGAAGATAGGAAAACGTATAAAAAAAGATACTCCTCTAAGAATACTTGTAATCCATTAGATCATATATTAACTGTACATATTTTTTTTTTCATATTTTTATCAATCACAATAGACACTACTATATAGTCTGAACCTTTTGTTATCAATTTTTACATGTATTTTTCCATATAATTTTTATTCTGTGACATCACTCAAAACTAGATTTACACGACTATATAGTCATTTCTATACTTAGGAGTCCAGTTATTTGTACGAGTGACCAATTACTTTATAACAGTACAATCTGGATGACTGCTAAGTATTTCACTCAATTTAACTTAATTCTATAACTTAATTAGCTTAATTCTATGGTTATTAAAAAGTTACACAAAATGCATAGTGGTTGGAGGTAAATTTTGCAGTTAGGAGAGTCGGGATGCAGACGGCATTACCTCCATGGCGGAGGACGTGACCACCTCGTTTCTATCTGTAACCGCCATCTTCAAGTTGCTAAAACTACATTAATTATATATTAAAAACTACATGAATAATTCACAGTGTAAGATTATGTACCTTAATGTGCTTGTCGTGGTCGTCCTTATCTTGTCAGGCGGCGTTTTAACTAAGCTACGATATTTCATCACAACGCTACAAAGTACGTTGATCATTTTCTTATATAGTTATAGTTGAAGCGATATTTAATATAATCATTTTGAAGGTGTTAGATGGAAAACGGGTATATGAAATATGTAAAAGACCTATTCAATTATAACTAGTGACTTTCAATCCCGTTTACTTTCAATACGTTAATTGTCGAACTAAGCATTTCTTGACATTTACGTAAAACCGGGATAGATGCCCCACTTTTTGAAATGGCCACCTTATTCCGAAAATATTAATTTTGTACGAATAATTTCTATAGGTCTAGCTAGCTCAATCCTTTATCTTGAATTATTATTATTATTTATTAACCTCTCAAATACTTGTTTTGGAGAAATTAGCTTTTCGTGGAAGCTCTTTTTTGAGGATAGATGCCTACCTATATGAATAGTGGCCCCACCATGAAAATACTGAGAAGGATAGATGCCCTTTATAATTTCCTTTCTAAACGATAAAGCCAAATGAAATGATAAGTAGTTCTACTTCTGAAACAACAATTGTCTGTAAGATTCATGGCATGAAAAAACTTTTGTGTTTTTTTAAATGTTTTAATTTTTATCGTTATAAGATAATTCTAATATCACACAAACGATTATAATACAGTTTGATAAAAAATTGTTTAACCAGAATATAAATTCTAAAGTTTATATTTTATCCAATTTAATTGAAGTTTAACTGGATAATGCATTTATTTTGTCACATCTTAACTTATAAGTTTTGAAAATTGTATAAGTGTCACGTAGCCTGTTCTGACATGCCGTTATTTTTACATATATCTTTAGTGTTCTCCATCCAGTGTCCATCTCTCTTAGGTTTCACGGGCTTTAGTTTTATTTCCTTTAATTTTATAGTTAAGTGGATTGTCTTCATCTTTGCTGCTTAAATAATTTGCCCATTTTAGTGAATTTGGTCTTGGTATGATTTATCACTTATCATTTTATTTATCACACAAAAAGGCCTTTTTTGTAAGCGTCATTTTAATTAAATTTTAGCTTAGCATAAGTTTATAATATTGATTGACGATTGACGATTTTGGGTATATTTCTTATCCAATTATTATGTACTTGTATGTATATTATTCGTAAATTATATATGGAGCGTACTTGGCCTTACTCGGAGGGCAGGGCTTTTTAATGTACTCCTTCTACCTAGCCAAATTATTTTATAAAAACTAATTACATTTTCTCATTCTTATCGACACTTATTATTCTCCAGACGATTTATTTTGCGCAAGCGTAGCTTATCTATTAATCACTGTGAGAAGAAAATTATTTTATATTCAGACACTTCAAATTAAACATTTTGATTATTTGAATTATTTATGAGCTCTTGGGACAATCGTGAAAAATTATACGATATTTTGAATTGATTATAGTTTTTCTTAAGATAAAAATAACATAAGAGCTATCTATGGACTTTTAATTCCGTCGTAGTGGGTTCAATTCTCTTTCGCAACAATATATCATTTTTGTTTCCCTCTCTGGTGAGAAAAAACGTGACACTTGAACATACCCAACTTACTCAACACGCTGTTTCTCATATTTGGGTATGAAAAGAGAACAGAGTGTCTTGCAGTTTCTTAATATCATTGACCTATACTGCTTTATTCTATATAAAGCGTGAAACATTAAATCATCCGCTATGACGCTCTATAAATATACCAAATCGGGCAACCAAAGCAATCCCTCCCCTCTGTACCTAATGCCCGTATGAGAGATATTATAAAAGTAATAGAATGCACTGTAATATTCATGTCATATTCGCTAAAGAAACTTAAATCCAAGGACGGCTTAGTGAAGTTTCACATACAAATTGATTGTTAATTGGTCGACTCTACTTATGTATCGCTTATAAGTAAATACTACACAAGTAGTCTAAGTGCTGGCTGTGAAGAGAATTATGTGTTGAGATTAATATGATATTAGTTTTTTTTTATATTAATTGCATACATAAAGTTTCTTTTAGAAGTAAAATTTGTATGTATTGAAAAATAAAATTTGTATGTATTGAAAAATATATCATTAGTAAGCGAAGTTCAATGATATTCGATGACTGATGAAAAAGGATTTTTGTGAAATGGTTTATGAAACTATGATTTGTTTTATATTTTACTCTTGATTAAGTTAAAGCACGAAATATATAATAAGCAATTGTATAAAAATACATTGTTTTATTTATAAACGAATATTCACATACAAATTCACATATAATTAAAAATTAAGGAACGGAACTAAGACAAGAGATGTAAACAGCTTTGCACACAAATTACACATCCACCTCTCATGCTATGCTGTCGCTTATCTCCTCCATTTGTAAGCCAAACGTAATCAGTCACGCGCGCTTGCCGCTGAGACAGTGGAGACACTCAAACGATCGCAATCACGGTTACTATTCATATTTCATCGCAATCATTAATCCTCAGGTTCGGTGTGAGTCATCATGAGATTCAAACCAGAGATTTTTTTACATATAAATATCCCCAACAATGGAATCGAAGCCACAACCTTCGCGTTATGACACTTCACGTGAGCCTCGACAGCCCTATATTATATATAAGACAGGCGTATATTAAGATGATTAATTTCTTAAGGATCACTGATAATATCCGACCTTCTTAAGAACGAATTTGTCTACTTTTCCGTCTTTTGTTAAACAGACAAGTACTTTATATATGATCGCTTATTTCGATAGTGGTGGGAGTTAGTTTTAAAAAAATATTAGATATCATGTAATTCATGCTTTATTTGATGTAACTTTTATATGTATTCCTAGTTCATGTTTATTTTATAAAAAAAATACATGTTTTGTGCACTTTAAAATGTTATATTAGTTGCCTATATTTTTTTAAACTTATATTTTAATTTTCTTGGAACAGGAGAAAGTGGACTTACACCACTTTCAAAATAAACGATCTAATTTATTAATTTTATTAACAAGAAATCTATTTTATGCCAATTTTCGAGAGAAACATCTCAATTAAGATGTGTTCAGGGAATTCAATGAGTTAATGTTTCTATTGTACATACCTACCTCTACGTATCTATCACGCCGGAGGCGGAGGCGGAGGTGGAGGTGGCACGTGTCTAATTGAACACAATTGGTGTAAAAACACTAGTTTTGTTCAAATAAATTTTCATATCCTAATCTATAAATAGGTTTGCCAGGTATAGTGGCAAAATTAAACGGTGTCACACTGCAAATACGTCAGTAGTGTGTTCAATCTCTACATAGCGAAATGATTATATTTAAATTATTTCTTCTTTTCCGCTCGGGTCAGAATTTGGCCAGAAGGAGAAAGTATGTTTTGACACTAGAGCTTTACTGTATAATTATCTCTACAACATTTTTCGCTATACAGAAAAAACGTAAAGCCGGAACTAAAGTGAATATTTAAGTGATATATCGATGTTTTATATTACTGTGAAACCTCATAATGCATAACTTCCTTGAAGGGGGAATATACATAAATAGAACACAAGGCAGAAGGCAGAAGGCAGAAGGTACACTAAATTTACTATAGCATGTTTATTGAATTAATTATTCCTTTCCGTTCCTTTTTGATTTACGACTCTGTCGCCTCTATATCGCCCTCATTCGCCCTACATCGCCCTACATCGCTAACCCGGTCGCGGTGTTTACTCCACAATAGGGGTCGAGTGTAGTCCCTAACCTTTCAAATGTCATATTATGAAAGTGCTCGATTATAAATGTTATTAGGTCATAAACGTTTTACTATGTCCTCGTATATTGTTATTTTTATTGATAATAATCTCTAAATAAAGCTTAAAGCGCTTCTCTGGTTTGGTTCAGCAATGCGCAATGTTACATTCTGTTACCCAAGGCGTAACGTCTCTAAACAGATGAAAAATGGAAAAAGTAGTGACTTATCATAATACCTTTCTCTGAGAGAATGTGTTATATGGATGAACAAATAGCTTATTAATATAATAGCTTCATACTACATTCCGTATATAGCAGGATAGGCAAAGGGAATCGCATGTTGATTGGTGGAACTCAACGCCGCGGTTTGTCTTCTTATTAGAGCGAGAAAATGAAATAATTCATTCCCCCCACTGGGAATCGAACCAACAACCACCGTCCCACGACAAAATTACATTTAATTGCATCAGTGCATAAACAAATTGTTCAACCTAATGAATTGTAATAAACAGTATTATTCTACGATTTTTATACATTTCTGTAATATCTTCCAGTATTTTTTCAAATACAATTGTGTGTCTCCGGATAGTGCCGCTTAAATGGTTAAGATTGATTGCGGAGAGGGACAATATTTTAGAATATAAGTAACCAGGAAGTCGTCCCTCACGAAGTGAACCTGTCCAACAATAGATGTATCCATAGATACAAGATGACAGTGTGATGTCATCAATGACCGTAAATTATTAACTATTCATCATTAGCGGCATCGTCTACTTTGATACATTAAATCATAATGTGTATTATTGAAAATCTATATATAAACAAAATAATTTTTTTTTAATTTCAACGGTTTCCGAGAGGTGTGTGTTCAAATCCTGCTATGTTCAAAAATTGTATACGTTTTCTACATATTTTTTGTTTTCTTAGTGTCTCCAAGAAAGGACTGTTTCCTCTGCCTACCCTGCTATATGCAGAATACACTGTGAAGCTTTAAAGCTGATCAAAGAATGGTAAAAAATATATATGAAGCAAAAGTGAGTGGCAAGAGAGGTAAGGGACCTAAAAATTATGAGGACTCCCCGGAAAGCATAAATGAAGAGGTCTCTGACAAAGGACGGGGTGAAAGAGGTATGCAGGGATCGCAGCGTGTATATATGTATGTATGTATATATATATGTATGTATATATGTATATATATATATATGTATGTATATATATATGTATGTATATATGTATGTATGTATGTATGTATGTATGTATGTATGTATGTATGTATGTATGTATGCTTTTTCTCTTGTGGTGTATTTAAATATTTGTACTTTTCCGAGCTTGCTCTTTCCTACGTAGGTCTTTTAGGACATCCCTTGCGTAGTCGCTTATTGCTTCCCAAGATGATGTACACGACAGCATTATCTCGACTATATTATCAGGACATATTTGCTTGCCAACTCTGGTATGCAAGGCATACCAGAGCTGGCTGGTAGCTTCTTCGTAGCTTGGACATTCGAAGAAAACATGTTGAGCGTTTTCGTCCTCACCTCTGCACCTTAGACATTCTGGGGTATTCTCATGTTTAAAGCGGTACAAGTAATCTCGGTAGCAGCCGTGACCTGAGAGCATCTGGGTGAGGTAGTAATTAATCTCACCATGCTTACGGTTCAGCCACGGTTCGATCTTCGATATAAGACGATGGGTCCATCTTCCCTTGGTTGATATATCCCACCTCGACTGCCACTTTGCAATGCTTTTTCGCCTCACATTATGTTTTGCCTCCGTAAAAGTTAGATCAGAGTTAACCTTTTTGCTCTGGTACAGATTCATTCGTTCTTCAGTCAATATTTCTATAGGAATCATCCCGGAAATCACGCTTATTGCTTCCATAGATACCGTGCGAAATGCGCTAGCTACTCGGAGTGCACCTATCCTATACACTGACGCCATCTTTTGTCTTGCTGCTTTAGTTTTAAGCGCATCAGACCAGATTGGAGGACCATATAGGAGTACTGATGTGACAACTGTTGACAATAGTCTCCTTCTATTTTGTTTAGGTCCTCCGATATTGGGCATGAGCGGCCAATGTTTTTACGACTACCGTTCCTTTCGCTGCAGCGTATTCTATTTGTTTTTTAAGATTAATACGTGAATCAATCATTATACCCAGGTAGCGAATGTACGGCTTTGTCGTAAGGTCGTGATTGCCGACCCTGAGTGAGGTTGCCTCCATTTGTTTTCTGCTGGTGATCAGTACGGCTTCGGTTTTATGCTCTGCCAGCTCTAGTCCAGCCAGGTTCATCCACTGTTGAATTATTTCGAAGGTCTTATCAAAAGTCCAGTGAATCTCTTCCAAGTGTTTGGCGACTATTACCACTGCCAAGTCATCGGCAAACGCAACCAACCTTGCTTCCCGAGGCACTTCACGCTTTAGTAACCCGTCATACATTATATTCCACAATAGGGGACCCAATAGAGACCCTTGTGGTACTCCACCTGAGATTTTGTATTCTTTTGGTCCATCGTCTGTATTATATACGAGTACCCTATCCGCGAAATAGCTAGCTATTATGTTGCATAAGTAAGCTGGTACCTTCATGTTTAAGAGAGCATTCATAATAGTATCCCATTTTGCTGCATTGAACGCATTCTTAACGCCAAGGCTTGCGACGAGGCAGTATTTTTTAGAGCCTCTCTTCCACCTAGCCCCCGATATCGCTTTCCTAGCAGTGTTTAGGACAAGGTTGACCGCGTCAAGGGTTGATTTTCCTTTTCTAAATCCCTATTGGTGTTCCGAAAGTTGTGGCTCAACTACTTTCTCTATTCTACCATGAATTATTCTTTCTAATATCTTTCCCGTTGTATCTACCATACACAAGGGGCGATATGATGATGGTTCGCTTAGGGGTCTGTTCCCTTTCGGGAGAATCACCAGTCTTTGTCGTGTCCATGTAGTTGGAAAGGTTCCTTCTTGGAGGCAGGTATTGTAGGTGTCTATGAAGATTTTAGGTATAGTTTTGATTGCAAGTTTCAACGCTACGTTGGGGATGCCATCCAATCCAGGTGCTTTGGTGTTTCCTATCCTTTTACAGGCATCCATTAATTCTTCTTCCAGCACCGGTGCTATGACCTCACGAGGATTCTGTATTTTGTCATATTTAAACTTTGCTTGCTGTGGAAAAAGTAAAGTGACAATTTTTTCCATCATAACGGATCAGTCGGCGCTATGGTACAATGGTTATTGAGCTTTTTCATGACGACTTTATAAGGCTTACCCCAGGGATCGGCTTCTATATCTTCTAGCATTTTTGTCCACAAGCTTCTTTTACTTTCTTTTATTGCTTTGTTTAGGATTGACCGTGCCTCCTTGTATTTTTTGTACAATTGCTCAAAGTGTGGTGTCTTCCTACATCTTTGAGAAAGTCTTCGTGCGCGGATGCACTTTTGCCGTAGTTAAGCAATGTTATCATTCCACCAGTTTCGTTTCCGCGGCATAGTTGCATCACAGGCTGCTGTTATTCTCCTGATAATGTCCGACGCATTATTGGATGCACCCTTTGATTTAATAGGTTGATCGTCTAATGCCATCTGAAATAACTCAGGTTCGAATATGCTGACTCTCCATCCTATCGTAGCAGGTTCTTTTTGTACTTTGTATGGGTTCGTTACTTTATTGGACACATTCCAACAAAGTGCCCTATGACCACTTGCCGTATAAATTTCAGCAACATTCCACGATGTGTTTCCCTTTGCAAGAATGCTACTTACAAATGTGACATCGATAATTGAGCTTGCTTCACCTCTATTGAATGTAGGTTCGTCACCGGTATTCAGCAAGAGTACGTCAATAGTGGACATTTCCTCTATCAGTGCGCATCCTTTGGCATTCGTGGTTTTGCTACCCCAGTCAGTCGCCCAGGTGCGCTCTTTTCTTTTTGCTTTGCGAGCTTTCCTACTATGCGTATGCGTATGCACGTATGCACGTATGCACGTATGCACGTATGCACGTATGCACGTATGCACGTATGCACGTATGCACGTATGCACGTATGCACGTATGCACGTATGCACGTATGCACGTATGCACGTATGCACGTATGCACGTATGCACGTATGCACGTATGCACGTATGCACGTATGCACGTATGCACGTATGCACGTATGCACGTATGCACGTATGCACGTATGCACGTATGCACGTATGCACGTATGCACGTATGCACGTATGCACGTATGCACGTATGCACGTATGCACGTATGCACGTATGCACGTATGCACGTATGCACGTATGCACGTATGCACGTATGCACGTATGCACGTATGCACGTATGCACGTATGCACGTATGCACGTATGCACGTATGCACGTATGCACGTATGCACGTATGCACGTATGCACGTATGCACGTATGCACGTATGCACGTATGCACGTATGCACGTATGCACGTATGCACGTATGCACGTATGCACGTATGCACGTATGCACGTATGCACGTATGCACGTATGCACGTATGCACGTATGCACGTATGCACGTATGCACGTATGCACGTATGCACGTATGCACGTATGCACGTATGCACGTATGCACGTATGCACGTATGCACGTATGCACGTATGCACGTATGCACGTATGCACGTATGCACGTATGCACGTATGCACGTATGCACGTATGCACGTATGCACGTATGCACGTATGCACGTATGCACGTATGCACGTATGCACGTATGCACGTATGCACGTATGCACGTATGCACGTATGCACGTATGCACGTATGCACGTATGCACGTATGCACGTATGCACGTATGCACGTATGCACGTATGCACGTATGCACGTATGCACGTATGTACGTATGTACGTATGTATGTAATGAAAACGCAGCTGAATTAGAACCCGTTATGTATACAAGGTGTGAATATAGAAAATTTAACTAGAACTAAAAATGTACCATTGTGATAGCTTAGGTAATAGGCTATCAAAAAATGTTAATTAGAGAACAATTTACTATTTCAATGTAATTTTTAGAGCATTTATTAATTTAATAAAATATATTATATTTTAATGTGGTTTATCAAGATTCAATTAAGGCACTTAAGAAATGGCTGTAATACTACATTATATAAATTATTGTAATTTATTCTTATAAGATTAATAAATAATTTCTATAGAAAAAAACCTGTACTTAGATTTCGCCGGGAATTAACTTAACTAGAATATTTCACTAATAAAGCCTTGTTATCTTAAACAAATCTCATTAATTCAGTAAATTACATTAACTTCAATTCGTTTTCGTCGAATATCGAGTAATTAATAAATATTGGATTTGTTAAGAGAAATTATTTATAGATTTGTCAGTTTAACTTGTCAATTAAATATATAAATATAAATATATTCATCATTTTGTACCAATGTTTCAAACTTTAAGTAATCGTGGCACGTGAATTATGTAGGTTTATTACAATACAATACAAATACACTATATTGAACAACATATATATATATATATATATATATATATATATATATATATATATATATATATATATATATATATATATATATATATATATATATATATATATATATATATATATATATATATATATATATATATATATATATATATATATATATATATATATGTTGTTCAATATAGTGTATTTGTATTGTATTGTAATATACCTACATATTTCACGTGCCACGATTACTTGAAGCTTGAAACATTGGTACAAAATGATGAATATATTTATATTTATATATTTAATTGACAAGTTAAACTGACAAATCTATAAATAATTTCTCTTAACAAATCCAATATTTATTAATTACTCGATATTCGACGAAAACGAATTGAAGTTAATGTAATTTACTGAATTAATGAGATTTGTTTAAGATAACAAGGCTTTATTAGTGAAATATTCTAGTTAAGTTAATTCCCGGCGAAATCTAAGTACAGGTTTTTTTCTATAGAAATTATTTATTAATCTTATAAGAATAAATTACAATAATTTATATAATGTAGTATTACAGCCATTTCTTAAGCGCCTTAATTGAATCTTGATAAACCACATTAAAATATAATATATTTTATTAAATTAATAAATGCTCTAAAAATTACATTGAAATAGTAAATTGTTCTCTAATTAACATTTTTTGATCGCTTATTACCTAAGCTATCACAATGGTACATTTTTAGTTCGAGTTAAATTTTCTATATTCACACCTTGTATACATAACGGGTTCTAATTCAGCTGCGTTTTCATTACATACATACATACATACATACATACGTACATACGTACATACGTACATACGTACATACGTACATACGTACATACGTACATACGTACATACGTACATACGTACATACGTACATACGTACATACGTACATACGTACATACGTACATACGTGCATACGTGCATACGTGCATACGTGCATACGTGCATACGTGCATTCGTGCATACGTGCATACGTGCATACGTGCATACGTGCATACGTGCATACGTGCATACGTGCATACGTGCATACGTGCATACGTGCATACGTGCATACGTGCATACGTGCATACGTGCATACGTGCATACGTGCATACGTGCATACGTGCATACGTGCATACGTGCATACGTGCATACGTGCATACGTGCATACGTGCATACGTGCATACGTGCATACGTGCATACGTGCATACGTGCATACGTGCATACGTGCATACGTGCATACGTGCATACGTGCATACGTGCATACGTGCATACGTGCATACGTGCATACGTGCATACGTGCATACGTGCATACGTGCATACGTGCATACGTGCATACGTGCATACGTGCATACGTGCATACGTGCATACGTGCATACGTGCATACGTGCATACGTGCATACGTGCATACGTGCATACGTGCATACGTGCATACGTGCATACGTGCATACGTGCATACGTGCATACGTGCATACGTGCATACGTGCATACGTGCATACGTGCATACGTGCATACGTGCATACGTGCATACGTGCATACGTGCATACGTGCATACGTGCATACGCATACGCATAGTAGGAAAGCTCGCAAAGCAAAAAGAAAAGAGCGCACCTGGGCGACTGACTGGGGTAGCAAAACCACGAATGCCAAAGGATGCGCACTGATAGAGGCAATGTCCACTATTGACGTAGTCTTGCTGAATACCGGTGACGAACCTACATTCAATAGAGGTGAAGCAAGCTCAATCATCGATGTCACATTTGTAAGTAGCATTCTTGCAAAGGGAAACACATCGTGGAATGTTGCTGAAATATATACGGCAAGTGATCATAGGGCACTTTGTTGGAATGTGTCCAATAAAGTAACGAACCCATACAAAGTACAAAAAGAACCTGCTACGATAGGATGGAGAGTCAGCATATTCGAACCTGAGTTATTTCAGATGGCATTAGACGATCAACCTATTAAATCAAAGGGTGCATCCAATAATGCGTCGGACATTATCAGGAGAATAACAGCAGCCTGTGATGCAACTATGCCGCGGAAACAGCGGTCTACTGGTGGAATGATAACATTGCTCAACTACGGCAAAAGTGCATCCGCGCTCGAAGACTTTCTCAAAGATGTAGGAAGACACCACACTTTGAGCAATTGTACAAAAAATACAAGGAGGCACGGTCAATCCTAAACAAAGCAATAAAAGAAAGTAAAAGAAGCTTGTGGACAAAAATGCTAGAAGATATAGAAGCCGATCCCTGGGGTAAGCCTTATAAAGTCGTCATGAAAAAGCTCAACAACCGTTGTACCATAGCATAGAAATATGTAGGTATATTACAATACAATACAAATACACTATATTGAACAACATATATATATATATATATATATATATATATATATATATATATATATATATATATATATATATATATATATATATATATATATATATAAATATATATATATATATATATATATATATATATATATATATATATATATATATATATATATATATATATATATATATATATATATATATATATATATATATATATATATATAATTTCTTCTAAGCAACCTTGGATGGTGCATTAAATATGATATATACATAAGCATACAAAAAATATAAATAAATATATACTACAAACGTACATAAATACATATATACATACTCGTACATACAATCATAATATATACTGTAAAAATAATTATTATAATAAAACAAAGGCAAATCTCCTGGTTAGTTGGTGGTTAATTAATTATTATATAGCTATTTGTACTAGGACTACAGGTTCAAATCTCGGATGAGGCAATATAAAAACGGATTGGCTCATTTACTGTATCGTCCAGGAAAGGTAAAGAGATTAAATGAAATTAAATGAAATAGAAAGATATATTTAATATATGTATATATGAAAATAAAAAATTATGAAGGATTTTTATGTAGATATAGATAGAATAATATCGAAAAACAAATAAATAAATCATTATCACGATTTGTTGCCTGGACATGATTCCGAAGTTCATAATAAGCTTCAGTAAGCAGAGGGCAAATTATATTTTGTATATAGGAATTAGTCAAAATCAGAACACAAATTGAGAGGTATATTTCCCCGTAACGGGGAACCATTAGGGAGTATGTGAAACTGTTAACTGTTATAAAACACGTATACGCACGTATATGATTTTTTTTTAAATAATTACTTTGTCTCAAGTAGAAATTATACCCATTATACATTTGAATTACATTTTATTTGTGAAAATTATTCTTCTATGTAATTTAAGAATCATATAATTTTCATTACTGTATGTACCTATACATAGGGTAAAATGTGGTAAATTTTTCACAGTCTATTGCATTCAAATTGCGGTTCACGTTTAAAATATTAATAAAGAGGGAAAAAGTTTGTTAAGCGTTTCTTGCTGATCTTGGCACTCCTTTGTTAATGTGTAGTCAGAAGGAAGCTGACATACCCTAACAAGGGAAAAAAAACTTTTAAAAATGTACCAACAAAAACATAATATATATTTATTATATTTACATTTCTGATTACAAATGCAGTTTCAATGTCGACGGTCAAATAAATTTGTGTGAAATCTCCTCGTAATGTCGGGATCACTTGAAGCTTAGAACACAAATTAGCCAGCCTATTGATAGCCGACACCCTGCCGGCTACCCGTGTCACTCTGACACTTTACTTGCGAGCTTTTGAGGCGAGCTTTTGAAACGACAGACTGTGGACTTGTAAAAACGGGTCCACTTTACGAGTGGTGTCCTCCGCCACAAAGTCTATTTGAAGCTATCGCTGGTTTTCAAATATATTTGCCTTTGTTAAAGGAATAATTTGTACAAGCTAAATAAAGGAAAGTGTTTTTTAACCGAGCTATTTATTAGGTACTATGCACTTGAAACTCGCAGCTCCATTTAAATGTACTTCGTCGGACGCTGAAAACTTTTCAATTGTTACAGCTTATACGGTCTATAGACATGTCTAGTCAGTATACAAGTGTCTAGTCCTCAATATCCGTTGTATCCTATATTACATTACACTCTCATGTATTTACAATAAAAAAGTCAATCAAATTGTCCCTATAGTTTCAGATATTGTCGTCTATAAACGAATAAACCGACAAAGAAATCTATATTTTTTTATAAATTATCATCCGCATTGACTATTTCATCGATTCTGAATTGAAAGGAAGGACACAGTACTTACTGTTTTATCATAGTGTAAACAGATAGATTAAGAAGACCGTCGTGGCGCAGAGGCACAGCATCTGCCTGTAAGCACAACAGTTTATCGGTTCTATTCCCACTCGGTGAGATTTGATTGATGTCATTTTCTTCGCTCTGGGGAAAGGGCAAAGCGCGGTGTTGAGTTCCGCCACTCAAATGCCTCGAAAGGTGAAAAGTATGGTACGTAGCGTCTACGCCTACGGTTCCCTCGGCCTACCCTGCTATGTGCGGGAGACAGCGTGAAGGTATCAAAAAAAAATACAATATAAATAAGTTCCAATTTGATTAATTAGATCTAATCACGTTTGTTAAAAAAACTAAAATACAGTTAAAAAAACAACAAAATACCCATACCTATATAGAATAGCTTAAATATATTTTTATAGTAGTACGTACTATAGTATAATAGTTATTAAAGTGCTCGTTGAATTTCCGCAACTATAGGATCTAATTGTGGGTAATAATAGAGTTTTAAAAATGAAGAGTATGATTTCTTTATCAAATAGTTTAGTTTAGTTTTGTTTGGCATTTTAGTTAAAGTTTACAGAATAGTGTCAAACAAGATGCGGTGAGATATTCCCCTATCTGCGCTAAACGTAGGCGGAGCTACAATAACAAATTTTATCATTATATTTACTTGTTATTTTGCTAATATATAAAAATTTACAGAATATAGCCAAGTTCGTTGAAGCACAGATTTTATAGTACTAACATTACTCACTGGCGTCCTTCTCGAATTGAATTTAAATATCCTATTTAACTTCGACGTTCGACATATGAGAACTACTTTAGTTGAATTTCTCGTAGAGGAATGTAGTGGGCTGCGTAGCGTTATGCATTTCTCAAAGAAAAGTCTCTGACTATAAACAATGGTGCCTGACGGTAAGCCGGATGGTAATGGGTTTGATTTCCTTTTGGAGGAATGAATTATTTTAATTTTTCTGCTCTGGCAAGTCTAAGTCAGGCTTGACAGTCAGAGAGAGTCAGAGTGACACCACTCAACACGCAATGGGTGGTAGGCGGAGAACTTTGACACTAAGTTCTCCTTGCCTACCTATATGTGAGATGAAGGGTGAAGCTAACGCTGAATAAATTATAGCTGACATCAACAATTAATGTTACTCAACGAATATTAATACTACTAAAGCACTTTTCATGTACATGTGAAAGTAATTACGTGGACTGGCGGATGTCATCACGTAGAATAATATAATTAATATCATACTATACTTGGCCACTTCGCAGCGAGAGATAATTACTTGTGACCTAGCATCTAGCTAGTTGCTTTATTATATGAAGTGAAGTTTGGTTAGTAATTGAACTGTGACAGTTGTTTATTATAATAGATTATCTTATTATACGTATGATGTCGTAGAGACGCAGCGCACAGCGTCTGTTGTCTGTGAACGTGACGGTCGTGAGTTCGATTCCCACTGGGGGAGAATGAATAATTTTTATTTCCTTCGATCTAGTAGCAAGACAAAGCGCGGCGTTGGGTTCCGCCGTGAAACTAAAAAAGCAAACATTCTCGAAATTTTTTTCCCACAAGCCCCACAGCGGGTCCTCGTGTTTATTATCATACTACTTTATTTACATAATACAAGTTTTTCCCGAATGAGAATTGCATTTATGACTTCCATACAAGCACCCGAAGTCACCAATCATAGTTTAGTTCCGCCGTTAAAAAGAATATTTACGGTAATTACACACCAAACTTATTATACTTTAAATAGAAAAAGATCAATCATAATTCTTGGGCACTTCCACTTCTAACTGAATGAAACAAAAATCTTCAAGTCCATATTTCAATTTAATGTTTCGAACTATTCCCTAGTAACCTTGCGAGGGAAGTTTAGAACATATTTTGTGAGATCACTCCCGAGGGTGTCTCTCTCACGAACACTCGCCCGTAAGTTGTAACTGACCGCTACTTGTGACTCGTGAGGGGCCGCTGCCGTAGAGTGTTGATAGTGCGGTACCTACTTATTGTAACAGAAAGTTACTTGCATTTTGAAAAGTTTCGACCTTTTGAGATTAAGTCACTTAGGGGTTCTAGGTTCAATATTTGTTTGTGAAGTGTTCACGGCATTTGAGTTTTAATAGTACTATATTGGTATTTTGATATGTGTTTGTCATATAGTCTTTATAAGATGTCCATAGACTATAGATAATGTGATATATACCTATGACATTTATTTATCTGGACGCTGCATCCCGCATTCAGCGGTCACGCTTACAGTCAGACGAGGTGACACGTGCGTGCCTCACGACGGTTTATTAGACCACTTAAACATTAATAAATAATTGTATAATTTACTTTTGATTGAATATTCTGAAATTGATTACATGCTAATTTAATTTGCAGATTATAAACAATTATAAATAAAGTTAAGTTGTACGAATTATGAGGAACGAACGAATGAACTAATGTTGACTAAATTACCTTATTCCCAAAATATACGAGTTTTGTATGAACAGAAATTAAATGGCCGATCATAGTGGATATCTGATATTCTATACTTTTTCAATATAAATTCAAAATGACAGTCAGGCTGACAGAAGACAAGGAGTGGGTCCTTGTCTTAACCATACTAACAGACACATATCTACTAACCGCCCACTCATAAATTTGTAACGATAACACAAAACATGTTCAACGTTCATACTCTACACTCGTAGGAGTAAAGCATACACTCACAATGCTCAGAGCTCACCCACGCACTGTCAAGTGCATGCTCTGGTAACAGCAAGTGGTGAAACTGATGTGGTCGCTGCTCGTATTTATTACTCAAATGGATTATTAATTAATGCTAGTACGCAAATTTATTATTTGGGAAATACATTTACATATAGTGAATATAGTTTCTGCTATTTGTGTACGCCGTGTGAGCGCAATGAAACGTTTCTTTATTTAAGAGAAGGTATTTTTGTGTTTTTTGTGTCACTTATGGAGTGCTGGTAGAGTCAGATTTTTTTTTATAATATTTTAAAATGTTTCAGCTATAGTAAATAATATTATTTAATTATTATATAAGGAAATAATGTCTGACGTGTAATTCGAAATTAAAAATAAAAATTATTTGGGATTACGATAATAACCTGGTAATAAAGTAAGAAAGTAAGAAAAAAAACCGCGACCGAAAAGTGCGTGCAAACCATGTATTTATGCAGTATGTATCTTAACCCTGTGTCCACTCATTGATGTTATAATTTATACTACGAGATGACAGAAGAGCTGTACAGAAGATCATTTAAATCATCCTTTCTAAGTATTCTCGAAAAAAAATCTCCACAATAACAGACAAATAGTCAATAAGAAAAAAAAGAGGATGTAATTGCGACGGTTGTTAGTTTGATTCCTTCTCAGAGAGAATGAATTATTTTAATAATTCTCGAAATACGAAAAGCGGAGTCCTAGGTTCATTCTGTCTACTTTGCTGTGTGCGGGATTACATACAGCGTGAAGCTAAAAAACACTATCGAAAATAGAGCAAACTACTTATTTCAAAAGTAATTTCCTTGGTTTATTTAAGACGTGACATATAACATTTTATAAGACGAGCCTTATACGCAATGTACTCGTATTTAAACGTGAGAAAACCATAAGGAGTTAGATTACTTATAATTCAGTTTGAGTTGCGTATGCGAGGATACAAGAACACGAACTTGAATGATTTTATTGGTTATTTTGATTGATCTCATAGTGTGCATATAAGTAACTCACTTCACTCGAGTATTGGCAGACTCTCAATATCATGTAAATATTATTACAAGCTTATGCATGCACTAATAGTCTAATATACATCGACTCTATATTTAGTCGCCCTCTATATTTTAAGTATACTTGAGATCCAATTAACAAAATATACTTCTTCTTCTTCTCTTTATATATGGCGTTTCAAGCGTGCCAGTTGAGCTGAATTCATTTCGCCAATGTCACGTTGAATGGAGAATACACAAAGGAACTCTCCTTCCTGTAAGAGGAGATTACAACAAAAAAATAAATAAGCAAACTTTTAAATTGAGTGTGTTAGGTTAGGTTACTTTTTTTCACAGCTGTAGTTATGTATACTTTTTGCCTTCGGAATATTAAGTTCATTCAAAATTAATAATAATAAATATTCTACAGCTCATACTATTTCTATTAATAAATGATCTGTTTTTAATATCTACGAATATTTCTCAAAATCAGAATACTCATATAGTTTTTCAATTTACTTTTTTTAATTTACCTTTACATCGAACCCACTTTTAAATTACATTTAAGCTCTTTGATAATAAATGAAAATTATTGACATAAAAAATACGTTATCTTAACGCACTTATTCGAGTATACCTGGTACGAGTATATCGAGTACATCGTTAGTCATGGATATGTTTCGCATTTCGGGCAAAGTTTATTTGAAATATTTACGGATTGTACATAATCCAACATTTAAGTAACTTAAAAAAATGTACATAGAAGAAAAAGTCTAAGATATATTCGTAAGTAAGTCTGTAATAGCAATTTATTATTAATAACAAGCAATCTCTGAACGTGAGTCTCATGAATCACCCCGCACTGGTTCAGGAGATTTTAATATTTTTCTACAACGCTTCATTTACTCTTCGTAAATTACAATGACTGACAATCTCATCTTGTTCGGATGTGTCCGACAGAACCTAATGTGAGCTTAAATTTACTCGAGGGTATATTTATATGTCAAAGAGAGCACCGAGAGCATCTCTGCCTCTCGCCATATGCAGAAATAATACGAAAATGATCAAAAAATAGGGAGAGACGAATTAAAGGCAATTAGAGAGATTAGATTAAAATGAATACGATTGTTATAGGTTCGATATCTACGAGAGGGAGTGAATTTTTTGCATTTACCTTCTCTGGTGAAACTGGCGCGTCGTTGAGTTTCATCAGCCTATTTCTTGTATGAAAATTAGTTGGGAAAATGAAGAATATAGTATCTTGGACTAGTCGCCCTTTACCTACTCTGCTATGCTGGTTAAAGCGTTAAGCTAAAAAATATCAAAATATATTACATCTGTTAATAGGTTCCATTTCCATGTAATTCTTGCTATTAATTAAAGCTCCATCAGGACGGGCCGGCCGCCCGAAAGACATTATGGATTTTTTTAATTTAGCTGATGTTTTGGGTACAAAATTAATTTTTTTCATTTATTTTTCATTACAATATCCGATATAAAAGAATATATGTTCAATAATAATACTTCATTAACTGAAAATATTTGAGATTTTAATTATTTTTAATTAATCACATGACTTTTTAATTTTTTCCATTTACTTATGTTAAATTATAAAATAGTAAATAGCTCAGTTTAGTAAATAAAGTATGCAATATACTTATATTCTATCAAGGTACATAAGGATGTTTCTGCGAAATTGCCTTAGAAATAGCTTACAATGTTTGAAACTTGTTCCAAATTCCCCTCCTCTCCCCTCTTACAACTCGCTCTTGAAGTGTAGGCAGTGGACATATAAAACATGAATATATACTTAATGTCACTCTTACTCGTACTGCGTAGGCCGGAGTTACATTAATAATTAAAAAATATCGTAATCGAATAATTATCTAAAGCGTATCGAGTAGTAGCTTATAGTGAAATTTGCCCTACATTAGATTTAATTTGTAGCCGCAGTATTGGAAATAATTGTCTATATCCACCTACATAATTTATTTCTCTAACAAAACAAAAATAATATGTAAATATGAAAGATCTACAACAACTTGTTACTTGTTACTTGTTACTTAATACTTACGAGTTTTCCCGCGAGTGTGTGTTCTGTAAATGAGCCAATGACTTCTACTTCGTAGTCTAAACATCGAGAGGGATCTCCTTTCGAATAAATAATTAGATAACTTTGTTTAATTGTGACAAATCGACAGACACACATCACAATTACATAAATTCATACTAAATAGACATTGTCGTAACATTTATTTATTGTTTTGTGGTTTGTAAAATAACTTATATACTATATATGTAAACAAGCTGTACTATAAACAAAAGCTATTATTAGTCCTCGGTAACGTATATATTTATTTTTAATATCTGACATAAAATAAATGCTCTGATAATTATATAGCATACTCATCAAGACCGTATACGATCAAGAACATTATAAAGCAAATTTCACTTTATCCGGAGGAATATAATTTTTTATAATGTAATTTTGTGTAGGTATATTATTTTAATTATTTATCTGCCAGCTTTTATAGAAACACGACTGACCTACTTACAGGCATAAAGTAAGGGAAACTCATTGAATTTTGTTCTTAAATAATATTTTCTGCATCAAAAATATTCACTGTGATTCGGCAAAAAAACAAAAATGGGTTTGTTAAAGTGACGTGTACACTTGTGGCTCTATATTTTTAAATTTTTGAATTTATTATTTTACAATTGAATATTATTTATTAGTTCCAATGGTATATTTAGAGTGTATCTGTGTGAACTCGCTAGTTATTAGTTCAACGTTCATATCGTACGGAATTGAATGTAAATATTTCCAGCTTTGCAGTCTCGTCAGAGTGAGCGTGATTTAGGCATCTTACACACTATGCCTTTCAAAATGATCAAAAGTAGAACAAGGAGCGACTTATCTGTATCTAAAGCAGGGTGTCCATGATGAGATACAAAATGAGAGAGGTTTTAGTAATGGATTTGAGATCGAGGAATGAATTATAATCATTTCCTCGTTCTCGTATACTAACTGCAGCGTTATTTTCGCCATTTAACACTCAGTATTTTGAATTTAGGCGCAAAACGAACGTATAATATTTCTTAACAGTAGATTTTCTCTGCATATTCTATCACGTGCGTGACAAAGCGTAAAATAAAAAAAAAAAGGAAATATATAAAAGTTACTTCTAAATATGGAAATCTACAGATTTATCGTAAATCACTCGAAGGAATACATATCATTGAATAATTCACACTTAGCTGTCTGATCTCACTGTAGGCCTGCAATATGTATGAGACAACATGACAAGAGGTACGAACACGTGATTATTTATAATTTCTAACATTCATTTTTAATTAAAACCTTCAATTGTTATAATGTAAAAATTATAAGTAGAATAAAATTATGGACCCGTTGCCGCGTGAAGTACGTGTTGCCATAGCAACGTGTGTGTCACTCTATACAAAAGTTATATATGGTAATGTGTGTAACGTTTTATTTTTTTTAATTTAATGTACTTTATTAACATTATTATTAAATAATATCAGCGTTCTGCAATTCTTCTACTCATAAACTATAAGTGTGCCAAATTTGAAACTCCTCCGTCCGCGCAATTTTTGTAATATATAGATATAAATAGATACATACATATTGTATTTTAAATAGAAATAGAATCCACCAGCAACAATGTTTCATGGCGTCTGTGCAGTGTATTATTTTCACCTTCATTCCATTATAAGATGAAAAGCGATCTTTTTTTTGTTAATAAATAAGATTTTCCTGGTTCTATCAAAATGGTATTTATTGAGCTTCCTATTGTGCTTGCTTAGTGAATAAATTAGCTGAATTCTATAGCGATTGTTAAAATGTACTTTGATTTTTTAATGCCTCTTTTGTAGCTTCACGCTGTATCCCGCGAATAGTTGGCAGAGGGAACCTAGTGTTGAGACTCTCTGTGTTACCTACGTTATACATTTTTGTACGATTTTTATTTTAAATTAATTCTTCTGTTCAAAAAAAATATACCTATATGGCTATACCTGCTTGCAGTTAGTATATGAGTTTGAAGAAACACTTTGCAATGTTACTACAAGAAGGCCATTTCTGCCAGTGACGTTTATATGCATATGAATATATATCTTATGGGTACTGCACACTGCTGGACGTGACGTGACCTAGTACGTCATTATTGACGTACATTTGTAAAATATAACCTATAATTGAGGCTGTTAAGTAAAAAAATTGGTTCATTTCAAAGTCAAAGATGAGTTGTATTACAAGAAATTTTATAAGGAAATGTCTAACTCACAAATGTATAAGAGCAACAACCACCTTCTGTATAGTGTAATATTGTTAATGTGTACATGTGTGGAGTCTGAACAAACTGGACTTGTTGTCATGTACCTCCAAATCAAGTCGTACGCCTAAAAATATACACTATACGGTCAGACCAGAAAAAAACTGAAACTGTATATAAGAAATTAATATTTAAGCTGCTACTACGACGTGGGTGAGACGCGACATCAATGCAAAGGAAGTCACGAAAAGCTTCCAGTTTAACACAATAAAGCTTTTGACATAAAGTTTACTTTCATTTTAGTTCCCAGTCGACACTCGCTTGGCGCAAGCTGTCGACGCACGCACTACGCATAGAAATAGCTGTATTCCTTTAGTCGAGCAAAATCACAAATAGTATAATATAAGTGAAATGATATTGTTCTCTCTCACGTTGCCGTCGTATTAGAAAATCTGTTGTTCATTAATTTGCGCCTAAATGTCGATTAGAATTTAACAGACATTAAATAATGTAAATATAAGTACATGTACCAATTTGATGTCGATTAAACGCTGATTAGAGTTTGTGAGTGTAATTTTTGTCAGCTTAAAATTTATTTTTTATTAGCGTTTCTATTTAATTAATTGAACACTCCTATTCAACGCTCATTAATTATGATTTAACAAGTTTAATTACAGAACGTGCCGATGCCTTCGGAAGCCGGACGGAAATAAAAACAATATAAAATATAAGATCTTTACTTTTTATCTTTGAACTTAATTAGTAAAATAAAATCTACTAATATCATGGGTGTAGGGTCGTACTTGTCTCATAATCAGACGGACAATATGGTACAGCGTGAAAATATAGCTATTTTCACGCTATTTCCCGCATATAGCAGGGTAGACACAGGGAACCAGGGAATATAGTGTTAAGACACTCCGTGCTCCGCTTGCTGTACAATTTTGACACATTGCGTATTGAATAGCGCAACTCAACGCCGCGCTTCGTCTTGTTACCAGAGCAAGGGAATCGAATAAGTCCCCGAAAGGGATACAAACCTACGACTCGACGTGTTTGAGATTTTTTGTGTTAAATGACAACATTAAATAGAATATTTTGAATGTTTTTTTTTTGTGATTTGGTTTTCCCTCTCTTTAAACACCTCATGTCCTCATGTAATTAAAGTAAAATAGATAGAGAAGCCTTATTTTAGTCTACAACGTTGAGGCAGGATTTTATTTTCTAGGAAACTAGTTAATAACAGAATACTTAGAAGAAATATTTACATTAATTTTGAGTGTAAACGAAGTGTAGCTTGAAAATGCACGATATTATTTCAAGTTACGAAAAGGATCCCAGAAAGGAGTTTGTATACGATAACAAAGCTCTCGAGGATCGCTGAAGAAATATTTACTTAACACTCCAGCGCCAGTTTTAAGTTTTAAAATCTCATTACTCACAAGTATCGTTGAATAATTGTTATATATATATATATATATATATATATATATATATATATATATATATATATATATATATATATATATATATATATATATATATATATATATATATATATATATATATATATACATATATATATATATATATATATATATATATATATATATATATATATATATATATATATATATATATATATATATTTATATATATATTTGTAGATTTTTTCAACATCCACAGCCAACACTTGGTGTCAACTATTTAAAGATGCGACTGATTGTGGCGTGAGAGGAAGAGCCAAACGCCGCGCTTTGCGATAGCAGAATAAATAAATAGGCATAATAATGCATCATTGTCACGATATGGGATTGAACCAACTACACTGCGTCACAATATCTATTATTATTATTATTATTATTTATATACGATTTCTCTATTATTATACACAATTTATTACTTTTTATACTCGTATGTAGGACGTCGCTACCGTCGAACAATAACTCAAAGTAACGCTGTCCCAGTAGCCTCTGATGTCGCGATACGTTTCGGTCAGAAATATATATAGCATTCATATTTCTATGCAAATTTTATTATCGGTACAGTCTCAATGGACACGGGGTCTATTTATTTTACTGATAACATTTTGTACATTTTATTTTACGTTTGGTGCATGTATAATTTGATTGAAGCAAATGCAAATGAAGCCAGTAGATTCAATGGCCATTTGGGGGGGGGGGGAGGGAAGGGGTAAATTATCAAGGGAAGGTTGAGTTCTGCGATTCAACACAAATTTGGATGGAAAAGCAGAGAATAGTCTCTGGACATAAGGTTCTCTGGACATACACAGACGATATCACGATATGGTTAGAAAATATGATCGAAGTAAAAAAATTATACATGTACATACACTTTTGATACTTTAATCTAATTAGATTAAGTACGGCGTTAAGTTACGTGCGGAAGCGGAAGCATATGAGATAGTATCATTATTCTATGTATATATATATTTCAAAAAACGTCAAACCAAGTCTAAGACAGCAGCAGCCAGTAAACTATATTTTGAAGTAACTATCAATAGCAATACATCTGATTGTCATTCACTGTGAGAGCGACGCGTCCGCGTGCGTCACGCGTTGTGGAAGGAACGCGTAAATAATCACATCATCCAGCTCACCGTGAGGAGCAGGGCTGGCTGGTTCTATACAACTGAGATTAAGACGAAGAAAAATATGACAAATCTTAAAAAAATGTATCTTCTTCAAAAGAAATTAGTCATGTCTGAGTCAGACTCGTAAACTTGGGGGCTCTGTACCAATTTTATGATTGTAGGTCAACGGGAAGTATAAATTATAAAAATTAACAAACTTAAATTTGCGGGCGTATTCACAAATTTTGTTTGAACTCAACTACAACAATAAATTTGTAATAATATCCTTCTGTGATGACGTATTAATTACTAATTATCATATTATTTTCTTTATTTGTAAGTATTGACTTCTTTAATATATTGATTACACACACACACACACACACACACACACACACACACACACACACACACACACACACACACACACACACACACACACACACACACACACACACACACACACACACACACACACACACACACTGACACATACACACAAATATTGAGAAGCTTTTCTATCTAATTCTAGACAGAGGGACAACTAAGTGATTCTATATAACTTCCGTCTTTTCTATTGATTTGTAGGAAAATATTAAGACAACCCTAGTATTTCAATTCCTTTTGACTATATTTTTCAGACAGTGCCGATGTAAGCCATTAATCACTCTTCCTATAACGCCGTGAAGTCTAGCGGCCTCTGAACATTTAGAACGCTCTGTGACAGACCGACGAATACAATATGCTAAGGAAATGTAAGGACTTTTTTGACATAAAAAATTGAGGCGTCATTGCATAGTGGGGCTCTATTTAACTGTACACCCGACGGTTGCGAGCTGGCCAGGACGAGACAGATTAATATCGGCCAGTAGTTCGGCCACTCATCACGCCCGTCACGCCCGTCACGCTAACACTAAAGGAAGTATCCATACACTATATGTTCCCTATGTCGTCATGTACCTAACCTAAAAATATTGAGAAAATTTTCAATTGTGTTACATAGACTCAAAATTCTAAATTTGCCCCTTTCTATAAGAATAATAAATTGTAATATAAAATTATATATAACAAAAAAATTAAACCGACTTCAAAATTATACCAAACTACATGTACAAATTTAAACACGAACTGAAAAGTAGAAAATAATATTATAGTTTCTTAAGAATAAATAAAATTAAAAATGAATAATCCAATTTACTTATTAATTAGTTTCGGTATTTTTTTAAATTAACCGGACAATGGATGGTCCCATCCCCAGGAGAACTCATTTACAAACAAAATAAGTAACTCAAATCGGTTCACAAGTGACTGAGATACCTCCCCCTTTGGAAGTCGGTTCATAGTTTAGTCGATGTGTTCGCAACATTTTTCACGTGACATATTTCTTAGCACGATTTACCGCGTGATTGCAAATTGCACCGTCACTGGTACTACGAGTATTCCTATACAAATAGTTAACGAAGTTGCAGCAAATAAATTGCTACGTCTGCTAGATAATATCTATAGAATATTTTATATTCTAGATATATATGTAATTATACATACATATATATATATATATATATATATATATATATATATATATATATATATATATATATATATATATATATATATATATATATATATATATATATATATATTTGACTTTTTCTAATTTGAACTCATAGTTTTTACAAATTTTAACTTCTATGATTGTAAAAAATATAAAAATACTTCTACGAGTATACCTATAGTTAGAAGCTAAAAGACAAAAGACAGACAGACAGACAGACAAGACTGTTTCTAGAATATTATCAATAATTATAATTAATACTAATATATATATATATATATATATATATATATATATATATATATATATATATATATATATATATATATATATATATATATATATATATATATATATATATATATATATATATATATATATATATATATATATATATATATATATATATATATATATATATATATATATATATATATATATATATATATATATATATATATATATATATATATATATATATATATATATATATATATATATATATATATATATATATATATATATATATATATATATATATATATATCTCCTTCTTCTTCCACTTAGCATTATCCCGGCCTATTGCCAGGGTCTGCTTTCCTACTTAGTCTACTCCACTTTGCACGGTCTTGAGCATCCTCAGTGGTTAGTCCATTGGCTCTCATGTCGTGCGTCACGACGTCCAGCCATCGCTTCCTTGGGCGTCCGGGGGGTCTTACTCCAGGGACAGACATATCAAGGCATTTTCTTCCGACGTAGTTCTTAGGCCGGCGCAAAACGTGGCCATACCATCTCAGACGACGCTCTTGGAGCTTATCCGCTACGTCACGGACCCCAAGACTACATCGAATGAATGTGTTGCGTATTCGGTCAGCCCGAGTAACGCCACACATCCACCTCAGCATCTTCATCTCCGTTACGTGAAGCTCCTGAGTGTGCCGAGATAATGCTGGCCAACATTCGCTGCCGTATAGAAGAACTGGTCGGATCATGCTCTTGTATATCAGCCCCTTGAGTTTGGGCGGTATTCTGCGATCGCAGACCACACCAGTGACCTCCCGCCATTTGGCCCAAGCAGCGCTAACCCGGGCGCGGACATCGTGGTCGATGCCTCCGGACTCGTGCATAATGGATCCAAGGTACCTGAACTTCTCCGACTTAACGGCTGGCTCAGGCCCGATGTGGATGGTGCTCGAGTCTGGGTTCCCGCAAGCCATGTACTCGGTCTTTGACACATTCAGTTTAAGACCACCGTTCTCAAGCGCACCCTTCCAGGTATTCACTTTACGCTCCAGCATCAGTCGGTTATCGTCAATGAGTACTATGTCATCGGCATACATCATCAGCCATGGAGGCTGGTCCTGGATGTGAGCCGTGACAGTATCTAGCACTACATTAAACAAAAGTGGACTAAGAGCTGAGCCTTGGTGAACCCCTACTGTAATTGGGAAGGGTTTGGTATCGCCAACAGCGGTCCTAACTGTAGAAACAGAGTCGTTGTACATGTCTCTGATAATAGCAACATAGGATTCAGGGATCCCTTTGGATCGCAGTGCCCACCAGATACACTGACGTGGCACACAGTCAAAGGCCTTCTGCAGGTCTAAGAATGCCACATGCAGAGCTCTCCTCTTTTCCCTGTGTGCCTCCATCAAAATTCTGAGGGCAAAAATGGCGTCCGTAGTGCCTGATCCTGGCTGAAATCCATATTGACACTCAGAGACAGTACATTCTCGGCGGAGCCTGAGGGCGATCACGCGCTCGAAGAGCTTCATGGTGTGACTCATAATCTTAATGCCCCTATAACTACCGCAATCTTGAACACTGCCCCTTCCTTTGTAAATAGGGGTAATAAAACTGTGCCGCCATTGATGTGGCATCGTCCCAGTGTTCAAAATGCGGTTAAAAAGATCAGTAAGCATGAGCACACCACGAGAGCCTAACGATTTCCACGCTTCGATCGGAATATCGTCAGGTCCCACCGCCTTGCCGTTCTTCATGCGTCGAAGACAATTCCGAGTTTCATCAAGGGTTATTGGAGCAATAAGTCCCAGGTTAGGAGGTGGTTCAGTCGGAACACTACCCGGGTGCTGAGTATTCAGCAGCTCCAAGAAGTAACTTCTCCACCTCTCCTTCACAGAAGCATGACTACAAAGCAGCTTGCCCTGGGAATCTCTGACGCAAAGACATTTTGTGATATCTTGCGTCGCTTTATCCCGAGCACGTGCCAATTTGTAGATGAGCTTCTGCCCCTCCACAGTTTCAAGTTTATCATATAGAGGTAATAAACTTTCACTGCGGGCTCTGGCTACAGCTCTTTTGCTGGCACGTTTCGCTGCTATGTACTCCAGTCTGTCTTCAGGAGAGTTGGAACGCTGCCACTCCTTAAATGCAGTCTTCTTCTCATGAATCACCTCCTGTACCTTGTCATTCCACCACCATGTCTCCCTGTCCATAATACGTCCTCCCTTAGAAACGCCAAGAACATGTTTACCAGCCGTAATAATTGCTGACTGAGCTCGATCCCAAGCATCCTGAGCAGTTTCGGTGTTAGTTGTTAAATTTTGACTGTTCACCTCTGCCAGAAAGTCGGTCTGCATCGGTCCATTCAGCAACCACCACTTGATCTTAGACTTACGCGTCTCGGCTAATTTCTTTATCGGGGTAACGACATAATCCATGACAAGAAGACGATGTTGGGCAGTGAGGCTTTCACCAGGAATGACTTTACAGTTAGTTACCTTGCCAACATGACACCGCCTGGTCAATAGGTAATCTATTTGGGTTGAATGGAGTCCACTCGCATACGTAATAAGATGCTGCGGACTCTTTTGGAAGAACGTATTCACGATGGCCAGATCAGATGCAATACAGGTTCTTAGGATATTTTCGCCCTCTATATTGCGGCGACCGTGACCAAAACCACCGTGGACACGTTCATACGTATCCGCAGCCTTACCCACGTGACCGTTAAGGTCTCCCCCAACTATGATCACCTCGGTAGATGGTATAGCGAGTAGAACGTCTTCATATTGCTCCCAGAATGACTCCTTTTCGGCCCCGCTACAACCAGCCTGGGGAGCGTAAGCACTGATTAAGTTGGCGATAGCCCCCTCAACCAGTACCTTCACCCGCATCAGGCGGTCGCTGCGTCGGTCAACTTCGAGGAGACCATTCCGTAGCTCTTCAGATAAAACTACTGCTACACCAGTTTTACCGGAAGGAGACCCAGTGTATATGAGCTGGTAACCCTGTCCGATGATACGGGACTTATTGCCCTTCCAGCGGGTTTCCTGAAGGAAAGCACACTGGACCCGACGCCTCATGAGTACATCTGTTAGTTCCCTGCATCGTCCGGTTAGAGAGCCAATATTCCACGTTGCAAAGCGGAGTTTCCTTCTGGGTACTTTCTTCTTTAGCCGTGTCCGTACTTGACACGGTAGCCCTTGCCCATTTAACACAGGTGTAGGGCGATGTGCCTGCGCGTCGTTTAGCGGCGACGCCCTAGCAGTACCCAGCAACATCTTTTTCCTTTTCATATGTGTGGCAGGTGGCGGCTTTTTAATGGAGCGATTGCCATCTGACCTCCAAAACCCATTTTTGAGGGAAAAGCCAAGGATGAGAGGGGAAAAGATTAGTAGAAAAGGGGGGGGGGGTAAGGACACCACTTTCATGGATTGGGAAGGAGTATGACAGTGGTGGCTCGAGGATCCGGGGTCGCGTACCCGTATGCCCAGTACCAATATCGGACAGATATTTGGCCAGACACCCTCTGTATATATATATATATATATATATATATATATATATATATATATATATATGTATATATATATATATATATATATTAGTATTAATTATAATTATTGATAATATTATAGAAACAGTCTTGTCTGTCTGTCTGTCTGTCTTTTGTCTTTTAGCTTCTAACTATAGGTATACTCGTAGAAGTATTTTTATATTTTTTACAATCATAGAAGTTAAAATTTGTAAAAACTATGAGTTCAAATTAGAAAAACTCAAAGAAATCGTATGGGCCGAAAAAATAAATTACCATATTGGATGTTCCACTAAGTAATTCTTTCACTGGGTTCAAAATAAATAGCTATGAACCAATTTATGAAGAAGCTGAACATTTACGTCAATTGTACGGAAAAAAATAAGAAAAAATACGGGTACCCCTCTGCCCTACACTATCTCCTCGTAAGGGACGATTTATCAATGCAATATTGTACTATTGTAATATGGCGTAGTTTGAGTTGAATATCATCAGTCTTTGTAGTTTGTGTACTGTAGACAGAAAAATATAATTGATATTTGATTTTTGACGACAGTATTACAGTGACAGTTGACATTAGATCTGCGCCGGCGCATGTGTTATATGCCGATATAACACATATAGCTTCACGAGATTTTCCGTAAACAGCCGGATAGATAGATAGAGGGAGCCTGGTGTTAAGAAGGTAGAAAGTGAGAAACGGACATTTCGCGTCTCATTTTCTGAGACATTGCGTGTTGTGTGGCGCGACGTCTTAACGACGCGCTTTGTATTGTTACCAGAGCGATGAAAATGAAATAATTCATTCTCCCCTAGTGGAAATGGAACCCACAATCGTTGCTTTTACAGCTCGACTCTGCTGCCACTGCGCCACGACGGCTTCAAATCAATTATAATATATAAATATATAATCTAGTTAATATATAAAAAAATGTGACAAGAGCACATTAGAAGTAGTCTATCTAACATACGAGTATACTCGCAATATAGTGAGAACGAAGAAACGCCAAACTCAATGAGGCGGTAACTGCGTACAAAGTTGCCGTAAGTCGTCCACAGATAGAAATGATATTGCCCACCGAGCACAATAACATAATATGAGAACGATATTTTATAAGTTATATTCTGCTGCTGCTTACGTTCCCTTTATATTTTTCCAATTTTATACGTAGTTTACGATTTCTATGTATTATAACAGCATTTTGTTCGACAAACCTGTCGCTGTTACTCGTAGCAAGTAAAAAAAATATGGTTATTACAGTTTATTATAGTGATACATTATTCCACTCTTTACTTTCTGACTAAACTGAGTGCAAGCTGAGTGAGTTTTATCACTCAGCACGTAAGTGATCGACTACTTAAAATTCACTCACTATTTAAAATTAGATGAAAATATAGCATATTTTAACAATAAGTTCTCTGTGTTAGACGCGGAAAATACCTAAAACCTATACGTTATATACAACGTACTTTATTAGAAAATTAGAATGGTTTAAATCATAAGAAGCTTCTTCATACAGTCTAATGTCGGGGCCCTCTGAGAAACATTGTTCTTGTTAAATTTAATCTCTTAAGAGGATTTTGTATGACATGAAAGGCGTGTTCTATATTTCAAAAATAACATTAGAGCGAGTAGATTTGAATTAATTGTTTTTTAACGAGCAATTTAATACCTACTAAAATTCTTTAAAAAACGGAAAACACAGATAACACACTAACTTTAATCTTCCAAACTAATAACTTTATATAGAACAGGCAGAAGAGGCTGATTAGATAACGGATTCCAATCACAACTAGGGGATCGATCGAAGCTTCTAAAAATACGAAAATAGAGAATAAATTTTCTTTCTACTACGTTCTACTAGATGATATAGATAGATCCAAAGATAATGTACGAGTATAATTGTGAATACGAGTATATCGATGAGTGCACACCGGTACTGGAACACGATAAGTAGCAAGTACTTTAATCAAGCATCGTCCTCTTTCTTGTAACTGTCACTGGTCACACTGACTATATACCAGCTGTTAACTTGACGTTTAATCAGCGGCTTGCATAATTTAATTGAAACTGTCGAAACATAACATAAGTATTGATACAATAGTGGCGCTGTGGAGTGTCTCTGCCTTGGTATGACTAAGTACGGCGATAAGGTCCGTCACTAACTGCAATGTCTCTAAAATATACTTTTTATTACAATACTATAATTTAATAGTGTTAATATTACATTTTGGGTGGAGTAAGTCTTCATTGTGAATGTGATATGGAATTCTAGTTATATATTGTCAATATGCAAGAAGTGTGAGACACTCACACTTCCAGAGTGGCTCCGCTCCATTTTAATGTAACATTTTAGAGACAAAGGAGGTGAATCAGGCACACCATAAGTAGGTTACAATGAAAATGCCATGACCATACATAGAATAAATATATTATAAAACACAATTATAGTAGTTGTAAACTTTCATAACGGCACACATAGGTATAGTTGTCTGTCACCAAAGCTTAAGGGCTTTCTTCGTCATAAGTTGCAGTATTCGTGTTGCTTGTGGCTGTCTGCCGAAACTTTAGTTAAACTTTACGGTAATGAAGACTAAATTGAAACATTAAAGTAATTTGCTAAATTTGTTAGAAAATTAAATCTTTTAAGTCGTTAACAAGTTTACGCTGTAATAGATGAATCTATATTTATTTGTAAGAATAATAAAGTATAGCAGGTACTCGTACAATTTGTAGTAATATTTATGATCAACAAGTTAGAAATTCTCGTTCATTTTGATTCTATACATTAAGAAAAAAGTCAGAAGCTGTTCTAGATTGATGAAATTATATAATATTCCCTTATATAAGTCACATTTTTTGATATGTATTCCTGACACATATTCAAAGGCGCTTAAATTTCCATACAAAGCAAGCACTACAAAACACACTACGATCTATCGGTTATTGTATTACATTGGAAACATATCGGATAACCAACTCGTGGCAATTGGATCGTTTTCATCGAGCCAAGTGTTTTTACCCCACATTATGTTTATGAAAGAGTGACGTCACAGTGACGTCATCCCGGTGTGGTGGGCGCGGCTGCAAATATTTTCTATAACACTTTATTCTAAGTGGTTTGGAAATATATGTAATATATATGGAGAGTAATGTCTTCTATATCGGGTTTCTTACACGTGGAGAGTATTGTTATGTTGATGTTATTTAATATAGTATAAGAGACATTAAAAAACTATATTAACATAAAAAAAACTATATATATATATATATATATATATATATATATATATATATATATATATATATTTATATATATATATATATATATATATATATATATATATATATATATATATATATATATATATATATATATATATATATATATATATATATATATATATATATATATATATATATATATATATATATATATATATATATATATATATATATATATATATATATATATATATATATATATATATATATATATATATATATATATATATATATATATATATAATATATATATATATATATATATATAATATATATATATATATATATATATATATATATATATATATATATATATATATATATATATAGTGCAAGTGTCTCCGCGTCAGAGAAGCTCACAGCAGTGTCTGGGCTTCCTAAGTATAACTTGGACTGTGTATTCTCGCCATATCGTCTTATACATATACCTCTAATCATATTAATGAACTCAATCAATAATTACACATACTAATTTAAATATATGCTAACGAGCTTGATATTTACAACCTATTCTATATTTAGTTGTATCGTCTAGACTTTAATGCATTTTCATTAAAATCAGAATGACTCGTGGAGTTATTTTCGCATTGCCTATCGCCGGGTGAACGCTTCCATTACGACGCTGGTCGCCGCAACAACGACCTTAATAATTATTCAAACGCAAAATATTCCAAATATCTGCTAGAATTTAAATTAAATCTCTCCATCTTATTTTATTTAGAATAAAATACAATATTGTTTATGTATTTAAAAAAAACATAAATGTACTCACAGTCTTAACGTGATTTGTTAGACACTCATATGAAAAATGTATGTCTGACTGTATGTGTCGACTAAAACGAGTGACTAGTCACTTAAATGCAGGTAGAGGATGACGGAAAGTCCTAACACAAGGTAACTGCGAAAAAATATAATATTAACCTTAGTCCAAGATACGTGAAGCTTAATTTAAGGTAATTTTCTGATAAAGGAAGTTGGCCCTTACTTTGATTTACATATTATATCTTATTTAACATCTGTCTGATTCCTTATTATTACGTATTATCATTATAGAAGCCACGAGTAATTAGAACCTTGTAATAAACCTGATAAATGTAATTAAAGTACTTCTTTTATCTTAATTTTTTCGTTAAAGATGTCCATTTCAAAAAACATGTAATTTTATTAGATTTTTTTCTGGAACTCGATAGAACAAAGCCGATATTTCAATTCATTTAAATAATAAATGATTAGCTTCATAGGGAAGCTTTTAATTTACTTTCTTTATCAAGGTTTTCCTCAAAATTTCCTTTAGTAACTGATTTTGTAATTACAGCATTATTTTATGAAAATAAGCAAATTATGTTAATTAAAAAAATTAAGGAAGATTTATACGTAAAGAGTGTGTAGTGTCAAGACACTGCGCTCTCTTCTTTCCAGACAGAAATATTTCATGTACAGTGGAGAAACTTAACGACGTGCTCCTTTGTCATACCAGAGCAGAAAATGAATGTTAATAAATGCAAGAAATACTCATTAGTTATTTATTACCTTAAGTGAGAATCGAATCCACACTGATCTGATGATAAATGCAAGAACATATTTTATATAACATACATAGAAGAGTATTCGTTACTCATTCATTCGTATACAAGAATGTTTGCTTGAATGTTTCACTTTATAGAGTTTTGTAATAAATATAAATACATTTATATACTTGTTGGTGACTGTGAACTAAAATATTGAATAGAATAGGCAGATAACACTTAGTGTAGAGATTCTCAATTGAAGCGTGGAGTGTGGTCAATTCTATGAACACAGAACTGCTGTGAGGACTGATAGTACTGGTAGCTTTATCAAAAGTAAAGCTATTGAATGTCTATTTCCGGTAAAGAATATTTTGAATTAAGTTTTTTGTAAACTTTTATATCTATTTAGGATTCACTTTTGCTCAAGTCGATGGCGACCCTTTCAAGAAAGTAGCAGGATGTATTCAAGCAGGAGCTTGACGTTTATCTAATGAGGATCTCGAATTTTGCTACATTTACTTATATATATATCTAAGATCGAGGGGATCGTTTTCATCGAATCTTCTTCTCGAATTTAAGCATGTATCAGATCGCTACTCGCTCCGGCAAATGAGTGTTAAGTAAATTGAGTAATCCACATCTACTCGTAATAATGTACTTGATTTCAGATATATATGTATTTGTTATTTGTACCGATTGTTATAAGAGGTAATCTATGAAAGTGCTCCTCTATGTCTATGTCAAATATTTTTATTCAAAATTAGAAAGTTAATTTTATTTATTTATTTATAATTTATTGACAAAAATATATATACAAAGGCGGTCTTATTGCTTCAAGCAATCTCTTACAGACAACTTTTGACAAATGCAGAACTAGTTGATGCAGGAATAGGCGAATACGCCAAGTTAATGCCTCAGATCTGAGAAGAACCGGCTCAAGAAATTTAGTGGTTCTTTTTATTTATTTGCTTATTTGGTCATTATACGTACACATTTACAATTATTTATCAGTGACAATGTTAGCGTTGAAATAGACTAGTGCGAGTATTTCATTCCAAAGGGGTGTTATCATTTATAAAGTCATTAATTAGATTATATTATATCTACCTTTAACACACAACCGTCTTTTCACAATTCTTTTAAATTATGATGTAGAACATTGTCGGACGATCCTATTGTAAAAGCGTAGACACTGTCCCATGAAATAATTGCGCATTCGATGCAATCACGTTACAAGTACAATATTTTTGTTAACGTACATTCGGTTTTCAAGAGAGTACTGATTTCCTTACATTTTTGCCTTAAGTAATGTGATAACAATAACTAATAATATCTCATATACATACGTTGTGGGATACGCGTGCATGCAAGCATTTAATTTAGTAATGTAAATATAATTAGTAAGGAATCCGCAGTCTTTCTTCCAAAGATAAGGCTGGTTCACGTTCGTCTCTATCTATAACCAAAGTACATACGCTGAGCCAAAATATACGCAGAGGGAACCGCAGTTAGAAGGAACCTAGTGTTAAGACACTTCGTTACCCGCTTTCTGCCATTCAAGGCATTGTACTCAACAGGTGGCGGAACTCAACGTTGGGCTTTGCCTTGTTTCTAGAGCGAAGAAAATGGAAATAACTCATTCTCCCCGAGTGGGAATCGTACCCACAAGCCGTCGTATTAACAGGCAGACGCTGTGCCTCAGCGCCACGATGGTCCTCTATTTATTTATATTTTATTACTATAAATGCCCCTAAAGATATTATGGATAATAAAAGAACAAAAGCTAGAAATTAGTTTCACTTTGTTTGGTCAACGAGCTTTGCCACAACTCTCATACATGATGTTTGTATGCAAGTGTCCTATTCAGAAGCATCTCTATTTATAATTACTTCTTCATTAAACTCCGTCTGCTTATTTACATACAAAACGTTTTAGTTTGTTAACTTTTGTTATAATATTTTCATAATTACGCAATTATATCTGCGTATTAAATAATATTTTCGTTAAAGTTATTTAGAGTGATGAAAAAATAGTAAAAGAATCTGAATAGAAAGAAGATTTGTAGATATTTGTCCGTCTGTCTTTTTTCCTTTTGCAGTTCTGGGCTGGATCTAGGCTATAATTAATTTTAAACATTGGAATATCTGATGTTGAACCATAGTAGTACAACTAAAACGTAAGGAATGGTAATTCTCGTGTTAGCAAATTTTGTTTAGTACGTGAAGCATTACTGGTTGATGTGTAAATAAAGAAAAATTAAAGATCTGGGTTATCTAATATTTAAATTCAAATTAAAAATATTCTTTAGTTACAAGCGCTTTTGAATCGTCGAATGAACATGTCGCTATCACCGCACACTGGTTCGAAAAGCAGTCCTGCTGCGAAGAGTTGGCAAGTAACTCAACAGGTGCAATAAACTCCAATGTTACAATTTTATTATTAAATACAATGGTAACTATCCTGCATTAAATCCAAATGACATCATTGCAACACATTCGTATCATTTACATATTCCCAAACAGTGTAGTAGGCTTTACTTACGACCAATTATTTAACATTTTCTTAAAATTTCTGAAATGAGAAATTTAGAAAAGATCGTGGAATTTTATTAAATACGTATATACTCCATTTATGAACATAAATTATTATAATATAGACTATCCAGTCCAGCTCATTATTTATTTTTATCCAAAATAATGAAAAGCCGTCTTTGTTAAAATTGTTAAATAAGATGGGCTAATTTAATTGATCATCGAATATTGAGGACGTCGTGGCCCAATCGGAAAGAGTTTGACACAAAGCTAACTGAACAATCATCACGATAATTAATTCAGTTCACTTAGGATTCTGGAAATGGCTTGAATTTATCAATTGGCTTAAAATGGGAGAAAGTTAGGAATAAAAAAAAAAAAATCGTCACTGATTATTCTTAATTATATCTAATATATTAAATTAGTCCAGAAATTTACTAAATTAGTAAATTTCCTTTAAAAATATCAGGCTAGTACCCACCAAAGTTGTATTTAATTAAAAAGTACATGTGAATGCCGAAATACTTCGTCACTATATCGTAATAAATCCATCTCGCAAGTCGTATCTCGTGACACGTGAGTCGAGAACGGCCGCTCGTGCGGACATTTGGATCCGATCCAACTGCAGAATATGGTTTAATAAAGAAAACGGTTTTGTGCAAACATAGAAAAAATGGTACCATTTGGATGCAACCGGGAGAAGAATCTCTGCTTACCTATAATTATTAAGACACTCCGTTCTCTAATTCTCACCTATATGTCACTTATGTTATTGTATATTACTAGCTACTATATTTTTTGTATTAATGACATTCCTTTTATGTCAAGAATGTGTTAATGTGATATTGTACTGTTCCTAGCTGATAGCTCCATGTAGTCTCCCCATACTGAATATGTTGAAATCGTTAAATCTGCTTAATATTTTCTAAGAACCAACTAGCATAGCTAGTATATCTGCGGATTGTATAGATCTTTTTTTATCAGTGTGTCATTTTTGAGAAGCTTAAGCACATTTACGATGCTTGGGACAAATCACAGAATGCTATTATAGTGTTTTGCGACTTATCCAGACTTTGACTGTGTAGACCATAAAACTCTATTGCCAAAACTACATTCATATGACAACTACATCATTATGGCATCCATATGCTGCTCTTGATCTTATTGCCTCGTATCTAAGCCACAGAATCTAGTGGGTTAATATAAATAATGTAAAATTGACTGGATCTTGCTTAAGGAAGGGCGTTCCACAAGGATGTATACTTGGTCCCCTTTATTTATACTTTATATTAATGACCATCCATTTTATGTAAATAATTTATGTGATATACTTTTATTACTATGAAGATGTGAACATAATATTTTATACTTTTCTAATTTTTAAGGTTGACAGAAATGAAGTATGACGATAATGACGATGTGAACAGTTCACTGTCGCGCATTCTTCTATTGTTGCTAAAACTTAATGTTTTGAATTTGCGTTACCTGATGCTAAAAAACAATACTTTAATCTAACCCTTAAAAGTGAAACACTTAATGTAACGGATTCAACTGTGTTCTTAGGTATGACTGTACATTCTAAGCTGAGCTAAATGTTTATTATTACTATATACAGGCGTTGAGTTGGGCTATTAAATAGGTATTGAACATGCTATTAAAGGGACGATGAAAAAGCAGGGGACAGACAGATTAATAATTTATACACTGTCACGCGAGAAAAGCATGACGTTAAAAATTATATAAATAAAGACGTGTCCTTGATTAAACTAATAAAAAAAATTATGGAATATGGTAAAATAAATATTTTTTATGTCTTTCACTATTACTCTACGTTATCGTGTTACTGTTAACAAATATAACTAGAACGTCAATTAAGTACGGTGGCAGCGTAGGATCCAAAAAAAAACCAAATTTTTAAAATATTTTATTAAAAATTACAATTTAAATTATTAACTAAAATGGTGACTACTTGCTCGATGTGAGAAAACAGAAGTGAATAATTATTTTAATATTAAAACTAACATGAACATAAAACTTAGTGTCATTTTTCTGTGTTATTTGTAACATTGTCATTATTTTCTGTGTTATTTTACTAACATGAACATAAAACGTAGTGTAATATTAAAACTAACATGAACATAAAACGTAGTGTCATTTTTCATCCATTGTTTTACAATACGTTTTACATTTCTTGCTGTTACAATTCTTAGATTTGATGGAATGCAGTAAACAAGTTACGCGAAATCTGGCTAAGCGATCCCCGGGTAGTGTGGGAACGTAACACCTCCCTCCTGAAGAACAGCACCTATTCAGTGTCCTTGGATCTCGAATAGTGCTGGAGTATATGTTCCACTGGATCTGGGGTTCCAGCTTCTTTCTTCGATATTTCCCTTGCGGTTGATGCTTCTTGTTTAAGAATTTTCTTATGAATTTTAGCAATTATAATGAAGATATTTATTATAGTTGCTGTCAAAATTATTCCATATAGCGGAATTGTTATATGATAAAGGCTATCAGATGTTGTAGATATTTTTGAAATAGATTGTTGTGCGGAGATTTTTCTATTTGCTTAAAGGATGTCGGTCAAATTTATTGAGTTAAGTTTCAGTGTTATTTTAGAATTTTCCTTTTTTGTTGTATTAATATTTGTTAAATCAATAATTTCCAATGCTTTTCCTTTTATATTATTATTGCTATTAATTAAAGTAAATAGCGTACTTTGTATAGAACATCCTGATGGTAACATTACGAGATAGCTTCCCTGTATTTTTATATATTTTTGCTGGTTGCACGATAGTTTCAATTTAGTTAGTTTTAAGCTTTTAAGTCTAATTTTTGCAACTGGTAGTCGTTTCTTTTTTGTGTAAATGTATGTATGTCTTGTGTAAAACGAGGGGCAAGTTTTTGTAGAAATATTTTAGGGTTTCGCACGAATATCTGTTGGTCAGGTAAGTAAAGAGTCTCGGGTTCTATATTTTTATTTAAATTTTTAATTATTAGAGTTCGTCGATGTAAAGAGGAGTCATTAATAATATCGTAAACTTTTTTCATACGGTCATGATGGTCTAGTATGTATTGTTGTAGTAATTGCTTTGTCAAATCTACGTCTACGGGGTTACGAGGATCGAAGTGTTCGGTGATAATATCTATCGGTTTGCATTTAGTGAAACTATGGATAGAAGTATTATAGGCTAAGACAGCATAAGGCATGAGATGGACGACTTTTTGGCTTAATTTAAGGATTCTTGTATGTTCTAACGGTGTGGAATGAAGCCTTTCTACTAATCCGTTGTCATTAAGTATATAAGGTATTTTTTTTATAATTTTATGATGGATTATTCCGGGTAATCTTCAAAATTCTAAGAATAGTTGATTTGAAAATTCGGGTAACAATCGTAAAACTCTTAAAATTTTATCTAAATCAGCCATTTTTTATATTTTTTTATTTTCTTTAGATACTATAATATTATATTCTAAATTTATATTACGATGAGCGTCTTGAGAACGCGCTCTGCTACTATAATTACTAAACCTAGGGGTCTACTACTATAATTACTAAACCTAGGTTGCCTCTGAAGGGAAATCTTGGATATGGATAAAAATAAAAGGATCTAAAACTACGGGTAAGCAATCACTAGGAAGATTCTAATGTCATCATCATCAAATCAGCCTATTACTGTCCACTGCTGGACATAGGCCTCCCCTAGGGTGCGCCAGAGAGAAGCTGATCGAAGAATACAGTTAGGTTGGGCAGCGTTTGGCAAGCTGCATCAGATCTTCACGTCACCTATACCACAATGTCTGAAGACGAAAGTTTTCAACCAGTGCGTCCTACCTGTCATGACTTACGGTGCCGAAACGTGGACACTAACAGTCGGTCTAGTCCACAAATTTAAAGTGGCCCAACGTGCCATGGAGCGAGCTATGCTCGGAGTCTCTTTAAAGGATTCTAATGTACTTACATAAAAATCTGGTCTTCTTCGGTGTATCAATGTTTGGATACGCCTCGCTGCGCCGCCTCGTAGATTCTGGATACTCTGGTTGGTGCTTGAAAGCCATCCGGGTGGACCGTGACGTTAATTTCTAAAGAATTATTTATATTACGTTGCTCGCAACCCGGCCCGCGAGTATTCTACCGACTGCGCCAATTAAGTAAGGATCCAAAAAAAACCAAATCTTTAAAATATTTTATTAAAAATTACAATTTAAATTATTAACTAAAATGGTGACTGCTTGCTCGATGTGAGAAAACAAGAGTGAATAATTATTTGAATATTAAAACTAACATGAACTAAAACAATGGATGAAAAATGACACTACGTTTTACATTTCTTGCTGTTACTATTCTTAGATTTGAAATGCATTAAACAAGTTACGCGAAATCTGGCTAAACGATCTCCGGGTAGTGTGGGAACGTAACACGTCTATAAACAAAAATTATAATTTTATATGCAACATTTTATTTGTGTGTATGTATTTAGTATAAATGTACTCGCGCGCAGTAGACGTCCCGATCCCGTAGAAATTCCAGGATATAAAGTAGCTTATATTTTGCCCCACAACCTCCTCTATCTTCCAGTGGAAGGCTCATAAAAATCGAATAGCTGTTCCGAAAATTAGCCCGGAAAACTGAAAAACGGATAGACAGACAACATTTTTAAAAATGTTTGTATTTATTAGAGTGTAGACTATAAATAACTACATTAAATATGCACTGGAAATATCTGTCATTTTAGGGAGGCTATGGAACGCGATATAACGAGATTTTACGTTTTATATGGACTATAAAACGCAAATGAAATTATAGATATTAATAAGCTACGCATATATTTCTACTAGCGAGCTGCACTCTATTTCATCCGCTTGGACTAAGCCGGAACAAAAATCCATTCTCACAAACTTTCACGTTTATAATATTTGCTTAAACATTAACAAACGCCCGCTACTATAGTTTTTATTTAAATATCTTTCTTGTATAGACAGAAATCAGTTTCATTATCAATATATGTATAGATATGCAAATAATAATAAGTTGGCAATTTAAAATCATTTAAGATAATTGAAAAAAGATAATTGCAGGAAGATAAATATCTAGTACATATTTTAATGTCACTTTGATCTTCCACAAATAATTACTTTTTTATTATTTTAAGTAACTTTATTCCCAGGAATAAGATATATTCCACAGATTATAAATAGCTTCAATCGCTCCTTCGCCGTTATCATGACGTAAAAAATGGCGTCCATCTGTTGGTCTCTAATGATTTTGGAGAAGAAAAATTTTCCATTTAAATAATAAGACAAGTCGATTTTCGTGTGTGTATTAAGTAATTTTCGTGGTGTATTTACTGACACCTTACAAAACGATATAGAAAAGGAAGACCACCTTGAAATTCGTGTAACAAATAAAAAAAATCAAGTGCAAGTGGAACGTCAAAATAAGCAGCACAAATGGAGCAAGCGGGTTGTATCTCTGTTATATGAGGTCACATATAGTTATGGATATTATATTACTATGACTGTGTATATAACAAATTTGTATAAAATTTGTATATAAAAAGTGTATATTATTATTAATATCAATGGCTGCAAAGCTCCTCTGAAGCTATACTCCATTCCTCTCGGTTCAGGGCGCTCTTTTCCAATTTATGAAGCCTAGAGTCATGAGGTATTTGGTAACTCCATCAAGCCACCTAAGCTTAGGTCTTCAAATTCTGCGTTTACCATCTGGGTTCGATTCAAGTAGTCGTTTTTTTTTTTTTTTTTTTTTTATTAAATGAAACTAGTTCCACAGACTTTGAGTCCGTGCCCTTTTTTGCTTTTTATTTTATTTGTTATTAACAGAGCATAACAATACTCAAGAGGTGACATATATATTGTGGTTAAACTTATGCTAAGAACGTGAGTCCTTCGATATTTAGTTTAATTGTATATTATTTACTTGTAGTGTTAATTACATACATATGTATCTATATATATATTTCAATGATTTTATCCCCATACATGTGCCATATTTAATTTGCTAAATTTATTATACTATTCTTATTTTACTTAATCTATTTGTCTTAAAATTATCGTTTATCCAAAATTATGGTATATTACTTATTATTATAATATTTTTTTTTTTAATGATCACCTGTGACTGGGCATTGTCGTAGATGGCCGCTTGTGCCTCAGCAAGTTCCACCTCCAGGAGCTTTGTGTTACCTCTCTGGTAGGTCTGCATAATCTTCTTGCAGGTGGCTTGGTTGACCTCTAGGGTCGCCCTTATAATAGCCCGGAACTCGATGAAGGCGTTTATGGCGTGGTCTTGTGGGGTGGTGGCTGGTCTTAGATCTGGCGGAACGATCTTTCCTCTGCTGGGTTTCAGCGGGTCTCCACTGTGTGTCACCAGGTCCCGCTGCTTTGGGTTTCCCAGGGAGGCTTTTACCGCCTTTTCCTGCCCTGGTTGATTTGCCAGAGGAGGACCGCCGTTCCCTGAGTGGGGGACTTTACTTTGCGCGATTATGTTAAGGATGCCTTTTGCCAATGCCATCGACTGATCATTCGATTTTGTGCTCTTCTTTGCATGGTCTTCTTTAGTGGATGTCTTACTCCGGCTCTCCAGTCTCATTTGTAGTCATTTGGGAACCAATGGGGTGGGTCTGCTGGTGGGAGGAGATGGATGGGCCCTTGCTTTCAAAAAGCTTAGGTTCTCCCCTCTGTCTTCGTAAACTATGATCTACAGGCGCTCGGAGGCCCGTAGGCAACCATAGTGGTCGACCACGCTGCCTCTTTCTGGGCCCAGTCTCATGGCGTCCACGCTTATTATCCTCACTGAGTCTCCGTGTGCGGTCTCGCTGGCTTTCTGGAGCAACGAGTTTGCCTGCGCGAAGGAGAATTTTCCGCCCACCTCGAGCAGTGCAATCGCTTTGTTGCGTATTTGCAATATTCGGTAGGGCGATTCGACTCCCCCGCACAGGGTCATAGCGTTTAGTATTTTGCGGCTTACCTCAGTTGCTCTCATGTCCCTGTTGATCAGTGAGGCGATCCCCGGCGAGATGTGTAATTTGTCCGGGCCGGCTGAGCTGCTGAAGGCTATGCCCACCCTTTCCGTTTCCTCACTCATGAAGAGGGCTACGCCACGGATCTTTATTCCGGCGCCCCCGCATGCCGCTCTGTCTTGGACAATATATGCGAAGTCGCACTGAGCGGTTTCTGGCGATGTTGTTCCATGCGGGGTGCCTCCGGAGAGAAAGGTGCGGATTCCTCGGTGGATGGAGGTCAGGAGCGAGGTGGTGGTAGTGCATTTCTTGGGAAGTGGTTTGCTTGTGGATGGGAGCTGGCTACTGTGAGTTGTTATTGCTGGGTGTGTGAGTGCTTGAGTTAGTGCTGGTAGTTGTGGTGTAGCTGGTGCCTGTGAGGTTGAGATGACAGGTGTGTGTGTGTGTGTGTGGTTGGGTTGGCGTTGGGTGTGAGCATTCCAAGGTGATGTGCCATATCGTTTCATCGCAGTCTGGGTCGCAGACGCAGGACGGGCTGTCTTTTAATATGAAGCGGTGCAAGTACGCCGCGAAACCCCCGTGGCCGGTCAGGATCTGGACATCGATGGGTGTTGGTCTCGATGTTTGGAGGATACGTCTTGTGGATGAGACGTCCGGCAAGAAGACCTTTGTGACCGAGCCTGTGGTGGAGGATTCGTAGCGCCGCTGCCACTTGATGACAGTGTCCTGTCGAATCTGCTTTTCTATGTACGATATGGGAACTCTGTCGTAGCACGCGGCCGTCTTTTTTGTTAGCGCTGCCTTTTTCGCTAACTCATCAGCTCTCTCGTTTCCTGGGGTGCCAACATGGGCCCTCAGCCAGTATAGGTTAATTGTTTTGTTGCTTTCTTCTATTTTACGGATATACTCTTTTATTTTTAGAGCCAGTGGGTGAGTTGCTAAAGGACCTTTGAGCAAGTCGAGCGAAGATCTGGAGTCGCTCATGATGTTTGCAGTGGCTACCTTTGATTCGAGCACCATTTTCACTGCCCTGAACAGAGCGTACAGCTCCGACTGGAATACCGTATTATACGATTCCAGGCGGAAGGTGGAGTGCCTTATTTCCCTGCCCTCGTGCCACCATGTGACGGCAGCTCCAACTTTCTCCTCTATTTTGCTGCCGTCGGTGTAAATTTGGGGGATATATGGTGGGATTCAAGGGTTTCAGGGTCAAGGTTGTCCAGGAGCTTGTATTGGGTGTGGATTAGTGATGAAGGGTGGGGGTTTTGTAGGGGTCCAATCCTGCGCTCGGTAGGTGGTCGATAGAGTGCCCTCTTTTGATACCATACAGCGTTGCTGCCTCCTGTACCCGAAGGTCGAGGGGGAGCTGCCCCGAGATGGCGAGTGCCGATGTCAGAGACACAGTCCTGTACGCTTTGCAGATCTTTTGCACAAAGCCTCTTTGCAGCGAGTCTAATTGTCTGCGTATAGACAACTTCTCTGCCGCTGGAGACCAGGCACTCGCTGCGTACAGGACGATTGGCTCTATCACCGCCACGTATATGGTCCTGACTATTTCAGCATTCAGACCCCAAGTCACCTTTGCCGCGCACGCAAGTTGTTTATATATGTCTGCAGCCTTGCGGCATGTTGCAGACACGTGCCCGTTGAAGGCGAGCTTCGAGTCTATTATAAGGCCTAGCAGTTTAATTTCCTCTACGAGGTTTAGGCGCAGGCCTGTCATGTAGATGATTGGATTATCGAACCTCAGCTTCTTTGTCAGCAACATCGCATTTGTTTTGTGCGCTGCGAAGCGAAGTTTGTTGCGGATCCCCCAATCATGCACGACGTTTAAGGTATTGTTTGCTGTTGCCTGCAGGTGTTCGGTTTTTGTGCTGGAAAAGACCAGGACCACGTCATCAGCAAATGCCTGACAATGGACTCCTAGGGAGGCCATCTCTCGGAGCAGTGAGTCCAGTATGAGGTTCCAAAAGGTTGGTCCACCAATGGATCCCTGAACGCAGCCTTTTGTGGTTCCTTTCTCACTGGACGCTCTGGCGTAGTTAACTTTTACCCTTCGATCTCGAAGGTAGGAGTCCACCAGCTTGTATAGGTTCTTCGGGCATTTCTTTGTTAGGAGCTGCTTCTTGAGTGAAGGCCACCAGGCATTGTCGAAGGCTCCCTCTATGTCAAGTGATACCAGAAGTACGAGTTTTTTGGCTCGCACTTCAGACCGTATATGTTTGACTAGATCGTAGAGGGCGTCCTCGGTGCCGCGCTGAGGCATGGACCCATATTGGGAGGGATGGAGTGTAGGAAGAAGGTGCCACTGAAGTCGGCCGACCAGGAGATTTTCGACGATTTTCCCCATTATCGACAACAGGACTATTGGCCTGTAGGACTTTGGGTGGGTGTAGTCTTCTTTCCTCGGTTATCTTAGAATGCAGACATGGGCCACTTTCCACTGTTTGCGGAAGTGCGGTAGCGATAAGCACTTGTTTGCTATCACCAAGAACACCTCCCTGTCACAGTTGAACGCGGCCGTGCAGATGTCGGACGTCAACCCATCAGGGCCAGGGGCTTTCTTGGGGTTCAATCCAGTGAGAACCATTTCAAGCTCCGCTGTAGTAAAAGGTGGGTCGTCGCTCGACAAGTCTTGCATCTGCTCCGGGGATCTGCCCTCAGTGAGATATCTGACCTGTTGTTGTTGGTCCGTTTCGGTGTCCGCAGAGTCATCCGGGTAGAATGTCTTGGCTAACAATTCCGCCGACTGGTCGGGTGAAAGTGTTTCGCCAGCTGCGTTCCGTAGAAGCATGTCATTCTCCATTCTGGTGGTGTTCCTGATTACTCTGTAGACACCGTCCCACATGCTCTCTCTGTTTTGTGTCGAGCAGAACTCCTTCCAGCTAAGAGTGGCCGCCTCACTTGCCTTAAGGTGGTATAGGTCCTTTGCTATGATATAGTTTCGTAATGCGTATTGCCTGCGAGAGGGAGCCGCGTTCCGGATTCTGCGTTTTTTACGCAGTACGTCCCGTTTCAGGTGTTCTAGGGACTTCGACCACCAGGGTGGTCTGGGATCGCCCTTCCACGCCCCAATCCCGGGGATCGCGCTTTCGCACGACCTATGGATTGCCTCCGTGTAGGTGGTGATAAGCCTGTCTAGTTCATCCGGGCTAGTTAGACCCACTACACTGTTCCTTGTGATGTTTTGAGCGACAAGACTGGTCCTGAAAGCAGTGGAGAAATCTGACCAATTTGTATTCTTTGTGTTGTACTTACGCGTGGAGATTGGCCTGAGGGGTGTCAGGCATTTCTCTAGGCGTAGTGAGAAGGTGTGGTCGTTGTGGTCAAGTAGTTGTTTAGGGACCCTGTCATTATCCGTGATGAATATGACCAAGCCAAGCTGCTTATTTTGTTTGCTTATTTTGATGACTTGTTTGAGTTTAGGGTATAGATCGTAAAGTTCATGGTTATACCGTATCCGCCATGTGCCATCTTCATAGATAGGGCCAAAAATGTTTCTTAAAATCTTGCGCTCAAAGGTCAACAAGGCATCCTCGTCTTTTTTATTTAAAACCTATGTCTCGGAGCTATAGGTGAGAACGGGCGGTTATTAAGGTCTTGTAAAGGGTGAGTAAGCCCCTGCTTAGTAGACTGGATCTCAGGTATTTGATAAGACCAAAACAGCATCTATTTACAAGCATTATTCGTCTCCTAATCTTTATGGTCACATTATTATCGCTCGTGATCGTTGAGCCTAGATATACAAAATCCTCACATATTTCAAATTCTAAGTCTACGATAGTAATGGATTATGTACAGCTGGTCTTTGGTGTTTCCAGGTATTTAGTTTTGCTGTTGTTGACAATTAGTGCCATCCGTGACGATGCGCGTTTTATATTCAAGAAAGAAGAACATAGCTTGGCTAAGGCCAAGATATCAGGTCCAAATCATCAGCATATCCCAAAAGCTCATCAAATCTATAGAAAATTCTTCCAGACCACTTCTTGAGTGCTATATTAAACAGTAGACAAGTTAGTGCGTCGCCTTGCCTTAGACCAGATGTTGTGGTGAGGGGCGGTGAAGTATCGTTTTGCACTCTTACGCAATTCTGTGTTTTCCTCAAGGTCATTTTAACAAGTCCGATCAGCTTGCTATACCCAATATTTTCTTTTTGGTCATAGCGGTGTACAGCTTAGGGCGCAGAAGAGTGTCGTAGGTAGCTTTAAAATTTGTGAAGAGATGAGAAGTAGGCACATTGAATTCGTTCATATTCTCAAACATGACGAAGCGCAAAGATTTGATCTCTCGTTCGATCTACCCGGATGGAAACTACTTTGATACTGTCCGAGGCTATTTTCTACAAATGGCTGTGTCTGCGGAAGATAATATTCGCCAATATCTTGTATGCAGTATTAAGCAGGTTTATAGCCCTGTAATCGTTGCAGTCCAGAGCATCACCTTTTTTGTGCAGAGGACATATTACTCCTAGATAAAAGTGTACATTATAAATATATATAAAAAACCAACGCCCATACCAATATATTGCCAACGCCCATACCACGTTGAACACACCGGTTCTCGTCCGATCACCGAAGTTAAGCAACGTCGGGCGCGTTCAGTACTTGGATGGGTGACCGCCTGGGAACACCGCGTGGCGTTGGCATCTCAGAGGGTGTCTAAGCCAATTATCTGTCCGATATTTGGTTTCCGGCATACGGGTACGCGACCCCGGGACCTCGAGCCACCACTTTCATAACCCGATCCAATCCATGTAAGTGGTGTCCCTCCCCTATATTCCAAGTCTTTCTGCCTCTTATTCCCTGTCCCTTCTTGGTTTCTCCCAGTAATGGGTTTGGAGGTCAGATGGCAATCGCTCCACAAAAAACCACTTCGCCACTCATATGGACCGATTGGTCTTAGTCGGAAGGCAGACCCTGGCAAAAGCCGGGACTAATGCCAGGAAGAAGAAGAAGAAGAAGATTATAAATATATATAAAAAATGTATATAAAATGTATATAAAAGCTATATATAAATAATGAAATTTATATATATATATATATATATATATATATATATATATATATATATATATATATATATATATATATATATATATATATATATATATATATATATATATATATATATATATATACATATACATATACATATACATATACATATACATATACATATATATATATATATATATATATATATATATATATATATATATATATATATATATATATATATATATATATATATATAACTTAAGGTGTAAATACAAAATGTATATAAAAGTTTATATAAAAATGTATATTACATACATACATAACTTCATGCATTATCCCTAGCGGGGCAATCAGAGAGAACGGAGCGCCAATCTCTGCATTCCCTGATACCTCTTTCGCCTCGTCCACTGTCATTAACCTCTTCATACATGCTCTCCGGGTAGTCCTCATGCATTTTACGTGACCTTCCTCCAGTATCTTCAACACTGTGTTTTCGAAGGTCAACCGAGGTCTCCCCTTTCCTCTTTTACCATTAACTTTTGCTTCCTATATTTTTTACCATACTTTCATCACTCATTCTCTCGACGTGCCCAAATCACCTAAACACGTTTTTATTCTTCTTCTTCAAGTGTGTATAAAAAAGTGTATATAAAAACTGTATATACAAAGTGTATAACAAGTGTATTTATAAAATGCATCTTAAAAATGTAAGTAACAAGTGTATATAGTATATAAATGTTAATAAGAAATTTATATAAAAAGTTTATTTAAAAAACATATAGTTAAAATTTATATAAAAACTGTATATTAAGAGTATATAAAAATGTGTATATTAATAATGTACATAAAAAGTGTATAAGAGAAATGTATATAACTATTCTATACTTCAGCCACACGTCCCTGAGATAAAGTATATTGACAGACAGTCAGACATATGTACAGCAAAGTGATTTGATAAGTACTTCTTGTTTTATTGTTAAGCACGGATCTCTAAAAATATCTTTAAGTGATATAGCTTCAAGCTGTATCCCGCACATAGCAGGGTAGGCAGAGAGGAACGTGGGTAGGAAGAGCCTAATAACAAAAAAATAGCCATAATATGATATAATAATTTTGATACAATATTTTCTACCACAATTCCAAGTTATGTTCAATTACGAATATATTTGAAATGTTCTTAATTAAATAGGCTGAACAAAATCGTGCGCTTGTAAAGCTATTGTACAAATAATTAAATAAAAACCAAATTGCTATAATGACATATGGAATTGACATGAAACAAGTAATGAAATATAAATTCAGTATTTTATCTCTATATCATTTTATTTTGTAAATTATATCAATTTGGTAATTAAAATAATTTCCATTATATTTTGACCGTGATTGTGGCGTAGATAATTTAAAAGTATAATTGATATTTGGCAGTTCAAGCCACATTCACATTTTTTTTAATGAAGATATGTTTATTTTATGGTACAGTACAAAATACTCCCAAAAAAATGTGAAATATTTTAGTGATTTTTTTTTAATTTCTTGTTATTTCTCTATATTACCATATATGCAAATATTAATCAAAAATATTACGATTCTATTCTATAAAAACAACTGTCAAAGTGACAGGAAACGTCAACGTCAGCGTATATTATTTATCATCACCCATAAACATTGCTTCATTTTTCATTTTCATTTTCCTTATGCGTTTTGAATATGCTGAAACATTTATACAAAGACAATCTAATCTAAACAAAACTTTATATACTTTGATATTTAAACTTAAAATGAAAATAGAAAAATAAAAGATAAGAAGCATATTATTAGATATCTACGTGCTGTGAAAGTTCTCGAATATCTACCTATATATGAATGAGCTGAATCACCTATATGTTGTATTTAAATCAGTTTGTTTCTCATATAAATACATAAAACGATATTACAACTGATATATAGGACAGTTATAGTGACATATACTAGAAATTCGTCTTTTGCTTATATCGTGTAAAAATGAGACCTCTTGTTTATTGAATATGAAAGCCGGATTTAATTTGTACAGATTCTGTCGTAACTACATTTTATTATATTTTCCTCATATATGTATAATAAATCGTAGTAGGTAAGTGAGTAATAACTTGAATTTATCTTATTGAATATTTTTTATAAGTTGTCCGGCCAATGTTAGGCAACGTATTATAAATGTTAGCTTCTAATTGTAAAGCAGAAATTAAGCTTAATTTAATAAAAATGTAAGCTTTGTCAGTACATTAAAACCCGCTTGAAAATAAAGTTACTTAATATATTTTATGCATTATTCAAGAACATAATGTACTATAATTGTGGACAAAAAGTTATTTATATAGCGTAATAACAACAATAACAGTCCACCATTTCGTTCCTTCACAGCGCCAAGTTTTGGATATGACTTAATAAAGGATTTACTCGTAACAGCCCGAAAGCTTACGACCAACTTAGTTTCTATGTCGATGTCGAAAGCTCGACATAATTGTTATTAAATATTACCGCGTTTGGGCCGTTTTGCGTTACATTCATATTTTTGTATGAAATTGTAGTAATATATTTCAGCATGTGGTCAGCACGTGGTGACATCCTGTAGCTGCGCACAATTATTACGTAATTAAGTACCTACATATGTCAGTGTAAATTATTAAGAAATTCACTAAAACTTACGGTCTTTATTTGTAGGAGATAAAAATTCTTTTTTTGTTTTTGAAGCTCTATATTTAACAGAATTAGTAATGAGAAGCAAGCATAGCTCAATCTAAAGATTGAAAAAAATCAATACTTATGTTTGTATAATAGGAATTTGAACCCGTAACGTGGTTGCTGGCATCGAATAAAAATATTTATTTACATATAAGTATATTATAAATGTCTTTATATCCAAGATGATGTATTACAACTGTTTCTAAGAGAGAAACACATCATTAATCAATAGATATTTTTTTCAACACAACATTAATTCTAATCTAGATAAATATGTTAGGTGATTGATCAATATCAATATAATGCTTTATATTTTGCTAATAGAGTAAGTTTCATAATAATTCTTACATACTAATGTACTTTGATTAGATATTAGAGAAGCTTAGAGTTCCGTAACTCATAAAAAATTAATTGTTAATAATAAATTTATATGTAGATTAAATATTTATATTCCGTGAGTTTCTAGAAACGAAAATGTGAAAGACCGAGTGTGGCGAACTAAGCCAAAACTGTCTTGTCATGTTGTCAGCGCGCTTAGAGGCGACATTGCTCCGAAACAGATATGCGCTGTGAGGTGTACAAATGTATGCGGTGACCATTATTTATGACAATTGTAGGATAATATATTTAATTTTGTTTTTGAATTGGTCTATTTCTTGATTTTTTCTACTTTACAACTAAACAGTGAACGCAGTTAGGACGTTACTAATTTTTTTATATATATTTTTATAGTTATAATATAATATGAATGATGAATTGAGGTTAAATACTAAAATTAAAAATACAATTATTTTAGATTCTAGAATATATTTAAGATTATGGAAAAAATAATGTTCAGTTGCTGAACTTTTTAATCTTTATGAGCTTTAAAATCTTATTAGGCTAACATACAAAATATCACAGTTAACGTTATTAATACATATATGTTATGTTATGTAGATTACCAATAAATAATAAATTTACAATTAATTACAAAACCCACTTATAATTTTCGTTTTTTTTTTAAATATTTAGTCTATTGAATTAATCAACAACTTTAATTGAAAACATTAATATGCAAGTCTGTCCCGTATCTATCAGATGCATTGTCTTCCCTAAAAGCTCGCAATAAATGTTCCGTCTGAAGCTCCTTTCAGTGACTGCTTGAAATCACGTAGACAATGTTGTAAATGAAATATTTTCAGCAATGAAATAACGCTCTCTACTTACTATCTATATTTAGGATGAAATTTATTTGATATACGAAAATAGAGAATAAGCTTTTGTATGTTCGTATGGCCGGATTTTCTTTTTGATTTTAATAAATGATTAAAATAAACTGTATTATAGGTGTATAGGTGTGTATTGCAATGCATGTATGAAATAACAATACAAATGACATACAAATTTATTTTTATTTTTATAGCTTCACGCTGTGCCCCGCAATTAGCCAGTAGAGTAACCAGAAGGAAACCAGTGCTAAGACTCGGTTCTCCGTATACCACCTTATGAGACAACACTTGCGTGTTGAATGGCATAACTCAACGCCGCGTTTTGTCTTGTTGCCGGAGCGAAGTTAATGATAATAATTCATTCTCCCCGAGTTGGAATCGAACCGACAACCGTCACCTTTATAGACATACCTGTTAATATAATTTGTGTGAACAAATGGTTTCCTAGTAGTTCATGTTATTAAATGATTATAGTCAATTAATTTAAATCCAGCTTTCGCTCTTTAATTCCAATATCAATTTTGAAATTTCCACGAACAAAGTCTCCGGCGGAAGTTAGCAAGCTTATTTATAGTTCAGTAAGTTTTGATATAAATAATATAATTTATCAGAGAACTCAATAGGGGTGAGGAAGAAACACTGAACAAACTACTCGCAGCAGAGAAAGTTGCAAAGTTTCGAGCGCAGCTTACAAAGACACACTGTAGCTTGTAATTAACGTAATAAAATTTCTTTTGATAAAGTGATGGCTTCTTATTCTTTAGAAAGTACTGAAAATCTCACCTATCTTAAATAGATTTACTTCTTAAATACTTCAACAACTTCTTAAATAATTTCAAACAAATAATAAAATGTCAACTCTTATATCGTAATATAGTTACATATCTATATCATTAGGTAAATCTATTTGTACAGATAATTATATTATCATGGTTCCGTAGCGGAGAAGGAAAAAAACAGTGACGTTATTGGATTACTTTGATGTCCGACTGTCCGTCTGTCAAAACCATTTTCATTTTCATGTGTATATTCTATATTTCTAGGTATATATGAGGCCGTTTGAGGCCGAGGTCTGGAGACTGTAAGAGCGACGTTGTGGGTTCAATTCACACTAAGGGGGAATGAATTATTTCATGTTAGGAATCGAACCCTAATTCTCACATGTCCCACACATCCCCATTAGCGCCGCGATGACGTCATACATTGTACGAGTACGTTGTATAAGCGTATAGGTCATAAAACATTATATCTAAATAAGATATTACCAAATATGGGCAATAAAACATATATCAAACGCATTAAGAGCATAACACAGTCGATCTATTTCACTCCTCATATAGTAAAGCTTTATCTTTTTATTGCACACGTTACGAGGTTGATAGCCATCAGAGTGGTATTCGTGGAGGCTTAAAGGGGGATGTAGAAACATATTTTTATAGAAATACCAGTTATTGCTAGTTTTATACGCCATAAGAAAATCATGGCTGTACTCTAAAAATTCTCGATTCGTTTGATAGTGTCATGTCACATGAGATAAGCTTACGTGACACTCGTAATATTTATTATCCAAAGTTCTAGATATGACTGAAACAGCTGAGCTTTTAAGTCTGGATATCGTTATATGTATGAATATAGCAACGCTCGGTGGTTCTAATTTAGCTTCCAATCCGAATAAGCTTCTAAGCAGTACATATAAATTTAAAAATAGTAAAACATGAAAACGAAAAAAAAGAGAAGAGTTTTTTAACGGCGAAGAAAACTTCTACTCAAAATCAAAGTCAATATAAAAGTTTCAAAGTATTCATCCTCACGTGTAATTTATTCTTGTTAGAACAAAACAATAGGTAATTGCGACGCGGCTGTCAGCACTCGTATTTATTGTGATGGCAATATTGAGGACGGCCGGCGGACAAGTGGCCTAAATAAGAAATACTCGATTAAATTAAGAATCGAATATCAAGACTTATTAAATAACATAGTATGTTAAAAAATAATGTTATTAAATAAATTGTTTATTTATTTAATTATTATTTTAGTGTTTATAATAATAATAATAATAATAATACATTTTTATCTATTTTATATATTTTTGTGAAATAATCAATATTATTAATAGAAATATTTACGGTAAAATTACTAAGCAATTAGGTAAAACGAGTTTATGGTACGTATAACTATCATATTAATCCACTCTTTATATTTTTACTTCTAGTATTATAATGTAACTGTCCAAGCTTACTGTGCGGTGAAGTTTGAATTTAAAATGCTATACATACATGATACAGACATACTCGTATATCAAACTGACAGCAGCGACTGATGTTAACATTGTGAAGCTATGAATGGCTCAGCATTTATTATGAGACTGTAAAATATGCATTTTTGATTTCAGACTATGTAAAAATACATAGAAAAGTAGCTTATGTGAAATATTTTTAGTTCACATGTACATGAAATAACATATCCCTATAGTATATATGGGATTTGCGTGTTGAAGTAATTGAATATTAAAGTGATAGTATTTCAGAAAAAAAATTTAGATGACCGTAGGTGTTAAACGAAGATCATAAAGAATGTTGTAAGTCTATGAAAATACCTAGTATAATAAAATATGTACATACTTCTTTTTCTCACGTAACAATTACTTACTTATAATTGTATGTATATTTCACTTAAAAATAGAATATAAATTATAAGTGAATTTAAAACGTCACTACCTTTTAAAATGAATGGTACGAGTATATTGCAATTGAGTTTCGTTTTTGTATCGCTGCAAAGTGGCAGCTAACTTCATTACAGCGCGATCACCGGCCAGCTACCGGTAGCCGGGCGGCCGCTTTGATCGGACGAAACTCGGTTATGTACTTTCATTATACAACAGTCACGCACTGGGATAGTGAAATATGTCAAACATTTTACCTATTTATTAATACGTGAAGCAAAAACTTTGGACCCTTATAACGAAAATTGCGCGGTCGGAGGAGTTGAAAAATTGGCACACTTATAGTTTTTTTTTTAATATTTATTACAGTTTCTTGTGCACCACTGATTATAATTAATTATAAATATTAATATATATACTTACAGTAAATAAAAAAGAACAAGTTAATGTATACAGGTAGCATAAAAGGCGGTCTTATCGCTAATTAGCGATCTGTTCCAGACAACCTTTGGGTTAGAAGATGTAAAAGAAATACATACATACATACATACATAACTTCACGCTTTGTCCCTAGCGGGGCAGTCAGAGAGAATAGAGCGCCAACGCTGCGGTCTCTGCAAACATCTTTCGCCTTGTCCAATGTCATTAACCTCTTCATACATACTCTCCAGGGGGTCCTCATGCATTTTACGTGACCTTCCTCCAGTATCTTCAACACTGTTTTCGAAGGTCAACCGAGGTCCTTTCCTCTTTTACCATTGACTTTTGCTTTATATATATTTTTTACCATTCTTTCATCACTCATTCTCTCGACGTACCCAAACCCCCTGAGCACGTTTTTCCTCATTCTTACTATGACACCCTCGCTGGTACCTACCATTCTGTGTATCATTTCGGCTTTTCGTTACAGATTCAGTCAGTTAAGCTAACTCCACATATCCTCTGAAGAGATCGCATTCATCTTTCTTTAATTCTTCTTTTGCAATACCCAAGTTTCACTGTCATATAAAAGCGTTGGCACCAGAACTGCATTGTGTACGGCCATCTTTACAGCTACACTGACGTTCTATCTTCTCAACATTGCAGCTAGGGCACCGTTCACTCTGTTACCAGCAGCAAAACGCCTTTCCACATCCATTTCGTATCTTTCATCTCTACTTAACATATTTCCCAGGTATACTACTTCATTCACTTGTTCTGTTAAGTTCCCATTCCCTAAATCTTGCATTTCGTCTTTTCTATCAAATACCAGAACTTTTGTCTTACTGGAATTCAGACTTAGACCATTATTTTCACACCCATCTCTCACAATGTAGGACCAATACCAGCAACTCGCATTCTGATGATGTAATAAGCACTGCATCATCTGCGTATAGCAAGCAATTTATCTTAAAGTCACCCCCTCACTCCCATGTCACTTGGTTTCACTCCTTGGAGAGAGGAAAAGTTGATGTGTTGATGTTTTTTAAGGTAAATAATCTAATCTTTAAGTGATTTTTAAATATATTTAAAGAAACAAAACAGAGAGAAGACGTCGAAGTGAGAGACTATGATAACGTCTGATCTAGATGTATTCCAAGATCTTTCACTGTATTGTTACATGGAATAACACTTTTATTGTACGTTATTGGTGGCAGATGTGCATATTCAACTCTCCCAATCATGTTAGGGCTTCTAATTAGTATAGCTTGCGACTTCAAATGATTGACATTTGGTCCGTTAAAGTGACTCCAGTCTGCAATTGCGAGCAGATTATTATTTATAATGTTAATTAATTCACACAAGTTGTCTGCAGTGGAATGGTTATATGTCTGGATATCGTTTGCATACATATGGTAGGGATTAATAAAAATAGTAAAGAGTAATGGCGACCTGGACATCGCACCACGCAGAGAATTTATATTCAATGTGTATGCGTTACCTCTGGCCTTTTAGGTAACTTTGAAGCCAGTCAATCACAGACGGAGATATGTTAATAGAACTCAACAAATAAAATGTTGTTAAAATACCTGCTAAAGTCAAAAAGTACGAGAATTGTGAGCTTTTTACTATCTCGTCGCTCGTCGAATTTCATCTGTTACTGTGATTAGCGCAGATGTAGTATTATGCCGCGTATGGAAACCTGTTTGAAAAGGACATAGAATGGCATGCTTGTTCACAAAAATAGTAAGTTGTTGATGAATGAGCGTTTCTAGGATTTTGGATAGGAATAGTGGAATAGATAAAGCCAGAAATCAGCAGGTTGCTCAGGATTAGATGCTTCTGGGAATTCCTTAACGGAAATAGAAAAGTTAAGGATATACTCATATCCACAACTCATGATAGGAGTGACGATATCTAGGATAGCTAGAATAATTTTATCACTAATACAATAACTATTAGTACAAACGGTATTTGAAGTGATTGATAAAATTATAAACATCACGATCATTCTGAGAAAGATCTAAAAAAAACTGGTTGTAAATTTTGGGTTGTTACTGATGAAAGAATTTTTAATATTTTCTCTTTATTGACGCTTTCAAGTGCATCGAAATGTCTGTTAAGAAAGTCAAAATCAAATTTATAAGAATTGTTGTTAGAGGAAGATTTACCATCTCCAAGATATTTAAGAAATTTCCATCTTTTTGATGTATCGCCGTTTTCGATAGATTTATGTATGTGATGGCGGTTAGTATCCCTACAAGATGTATTACAGCGATTCCTAGACTTATTATATTTAATGCGATTGCTATCACTTTTCTTTTTGTTGAATTTCAATTTTGCGTTATTTTTTTATCAATAAGCACTTTAATTTTCTTACTTAGTCATGATGCTGGTAGAAGTTTAACTATAATTGGTCTTATAGGAGCGTGACGCGCGTGAGCGTGTATATATCTATAATAATGCTTATAAAATATATTAAAACAATAAATAATATAATATATAAAATTAATATGTTATACAATATAAATTTTATATAAAGTGGAATAGACGTTGCTATGGCAACGCGTATTTCACGCGTTTACTGGTCCTATAGTTTGTATAATTATAAAAATTATATTTATTAGTATATTTTTTATTTTATGTTTCATTAAGGAACATCTTTGTTAGTTAAATTTATTAATCTTTGAAACAATGGACAAACCCGTATCGCTTAAGACTAAATTCCTTTTTTCAAAGGTTGTCTGTTAGAAATTGCTATTAGCAATAACACCGCCCTTGCACGCTCTGTATTTTGTAATATTAAAACTTTTATATTTTCCTTTGTTTGAGCTTTGTTTAATAAAGTGTTTCTATCTATTTATCTATCTAAAATAAGTAGGGAAGGGTCCGATATTTCATACAATGATTAAGAGTTTAATAATCATTTAGAAATGGACAATGTGCGTTCTGTCAGGTTGTGTCAAGTGTTAGAAGCTCGGAGTGACTCGACACGCGACACAGAGAGAGCTACTCTACTCAGAAAGCGGGAGGGTCAGATATATTTAATAAAGTACCCGCACTAACATAACATATGGTATGTTACTTACATCAAATACTTGTGAGTACATATATGTATTTATTATATATATATATATATATATATATATATATATATATATATATATATATATATATATATATATATATATATATATATATATATATATATATATATATATATATATATATATATATATATATATATATATATATTAGTGGTATTGATTTAAGAGGATAATAGCAGCCTATAGGCTATTTGTATACAAATTATATAAGTAATTATTACATTGTTTCACTAAAGATTCATTATTACAGCGATGCTTTTATACAGTTATTTCTTATCTGCAAAATAAAATATTAAAAATTGTCGCTCGCTTTACCTGTAAAATACCAATTTTGCTCAAATGCTTATGTCTACTTTGTGCTATAAGCAACTGTATATATATATATATATATATATATATATATATATATATATATATATATATATATATATATATATATATAGATAGATATATATATATATATATATATATATATATATATATATATATATATATATATATATATATATATATATATATATATATAGATATATATATAATATATATATATATATATATATATATATATATATATATATATATATATATATATATATATATATATATATATATATATATATATATATATATATATATATATATATATATATATATATATATATATATACAGTTGCTTATAGCACAAAGTAGACATAAGCATATACTGCCTTCTGCGTATTTAATATTATTATTTAATATGACTCTTTACGCGTCAAACTCTTCACGCGTTTTTATTAGTTTATCACTTTAAAAGTGCTACTCTACATTACGGAGTTTTTGTTTTCTAAAAAAACTCTTTTCGCAATTTTTTAAATATTATGTAACTGTAAATATTGCTTGAGCTTTTAAATGAGCCTGTAAGCTTATTTCCTGAAATTATATTTATTTATTTACTATTTTGGGTAATCTAATCTTGCTTCGCTTTGGGCAGTATTGGTGTAGTCAATAATAAAGCAAATCCCTCGAGGCTTCAATTACATTGTTTTCATCCAATTCACTTAGGAAATGAACGAGAGCAATCTGAGAACGTCAAAAATCGCGTTCAGGAGAAAGTTAATTTATAACATTTCCTGATGACGTTTGCACCAGAGTTAGTTAAATTACTATGTAAAAATAGCAGTTCACGAAACGTAAATCAGTATAACAGAAAAAATGTTCTTTGTACAATTCGTATGAGAGTGTTGAATATGTAAATATTTAAATATGTAAATATGTAATTTACATACATATACAGTATTTAAGTGCGTTATATTGCTATTCCGCATATAACAAAACAAGAGAAAAAGTAGAGTTAAGACAATGTCCTCTGCTCTCATAACGGATATAGCGCGTTAGCTATATGTTGAATCCGGTGTGAAATCAAGTAATAAATGTAAATAGTGTGGCCATTATCGGACACGGTGCGACGCGTTGTATGCATATTTATGCTTAACTTAACGAGTCATTATTTGATGCTCTCTTTGATAAGATAGGCTAGTTGGATATATATATATATGTATATATATATATATATATATATATATATATATATATATATATATATATATATATATATATATGTATATATATATATATATATATATATATATATATATATATATATATATATATATATATATATATATATATATATATATATATATATATATATATATATATATATATATATAGTGCATTTGCATGCACTTTCAAAATTGACGAACAAAAAGAAGTGGACTCTACATCTCATTACACTGCACTAAGATCATGCGTAGTACACTGATACGATCCGTTCAATAATCGTTTTGTACTTTAGAAAACTAACGAAAACTTTAACAACCACATAATAACATTACATACAAAATGTACCAAAATCACGTAAAAATAGAAGACGTTCTCACAAATTTATTATCTTTTTATTACAGACAACAGGTGTTTGACAATTTTTGCGATATAAATAAGATATAATCATTCAATATGTTGTGACGGATATAGCGCATTTACTCTGTGCAGCTTACACACACAGTGACACCTGTACGTCTATTTTATTGTAATATATTGTAGTGTTTTGACAATTTACATATATACTTACTATATTAATAGTAACAAAAATAGAAGTTAAAGTTTGATGTAAGAGTTACTGTTACAAACGTATATATCTTTATTGAGACCTAATATATCAATTCGATGTTTTTTTTTCTGTGATATATTTATAAAGTACCAATTTTAGGAATTTTCCATTTATTTTTACTATAAATTTCTCACTTGTTATGTAATTTTATAATTCTACGTCAACGAAGTACATCTTATAATCGTTGAGAAATTTAAATGTCACGTTGTATGAAATGGACCTCCCGACAGAAGTTTGCATTTGTATGATATAACTAGAAATTTTAAATTTTAGGAACTATTTCTAACTTTCTGCTAAATTTTAAGTACTCTTTATGTTTTGATTACACGTTCATAAAAAATGTGGCAAAAACGAAGCGTAAACGGTCATATCTTTTGATTACGTTGACTTAGAAGATTGATTATTTCGCTCTCCAAGGCCTATAGATCTTCATATTTGATATTGATTTCAGCTTCTTGACACCTTGCTACTTTGATAAATATAGTCTTGTCGACGGACAGAAAGACATTCTATAAGGGTTCTTTCCTTTTTGACGTACCATACATATATATATATATATATATATATATATATATATATATATATATATATATATATATATATATATATATATATATATATATATATATATATATATATATATATATATATATATATAAATGTAAAAGTTTTCTTTATATATACTAGCACAATTTTGCAGCGTCGTCCGCGTGTTCAAATAAAGATAACTGAATTTGAAATCATATAAGCTACGTTATCTGTTACGTCTAATTGACACGAAAGCTCCGCCCCAATACCGTCCCGTCCGCGGAGCCCTGGCTGCGTCCCGTTTGTTCTACACATGAACAATAGCATTATAAAGTACAAAACGATTATTGAACGGATCATATCAGTGTACTACGCATGATCTTATTGCAGTGTAATGAGATGTAGAGTCTACTTTTTTTGTTCGTCAATCTTGAAAGTGCATTTACATACATATACAGTATTTAAGTGCGTTTGTATTGCTATTCCGCATATAACAAAATAAGAGAGAAAGTAGAATTAAGACAATGTCCTCTAATCTCTATTCCTTTTTATAAACACTTCGTTTTTAAGGGTTAAATTTTTTATTAATTTTATAAACTGAATTTTGTTCATATGTTTACAACAAAATATTGTATTATTGCTAGTACCAATACTTATTAGGTGCTTCCGGTTTAGTACTAATGCAATCATTGCGTATACATGTATAAGCTATTCCACCGAGCTACAGTAGCCTACAACTTAAACATAATATTTCACAATAAATTTAACTCTTCTCCAGTCAAGTTAAACAAAAGCTTAACTAAAGCTCAAGTGTCGATGTCTCACTTGAATAACTAATGTAAATCGGCTTAGGTATTTCGTTGTTTTGAGGTGAATTTGGGGTCCAGCCGCCACGCCACGTCGCGCCGCAGGAAATAGACAAGGTAAGAATATTAAACCTAGAATGTCACTTTAACTTATCTAAGACAAAATTTGTCTTGTAACTAATAAGTAGGGTAAAGTAGTGAAATCAGGGTAAATAATTTCAATACAAGTATATAAGATTACTTGAAAATAGATAGCCATAAAAAATAAAATCTTTATTGGAACTAAGAATAATAAAACATTAAAGTAAAGTTTGAAAATGACTACGTTAGTTACAAAGGATTTAATATTAGTTTAGTTCTTTCAAAGCGTCTTTGAGTGCCGAAAGCTTAGCTTAGGTTAACTTTATTTAATTTCTACTACTTGCATAGATATACTTTTTCTCTTAAGATAACAAATTGGACCATTGAATCGGAAATAAAAGAAAGAAAAATTACGGGCAGTAAAAACAAAATAGCGGAAGTTTAATTATTTTATCAAGCCCTCAGTTGATCCCCGTTTTATTTGAGTCATATAATCAGAATCACGGTATACGAGTTCATTAAAGTTTAACGTCGTAAATGTTGTAAAACGAGTGTAATCTCTTCTAGGAATTTTCCCTTTGCATACATCCTGTTTCTTGTAAATAATCGTTATTGGTAACATATACTTTATTCTGAGCCATCTCTAAAAAGTGGGGATAGTGCGTACATGACGTGTCTGCTGTCTTTTTTTATAATATATTTAAAAAATGAAAGGAAAAATCAGTCCTAGGTCGTTTTAGAAGACTTCAACTGAGGATGTATAGGTGTCTATCAGTCTGCCTGTGACCGGAGACTACTGTACAATGTTCTAGTAAATTTGAATAAAATGTACTATCCCTATCTATCTATCTCTATCTATCTATCTATCTCTATCTATCTATCTATCTCTATATCTATCTATCTATCTCTATATCTATATATCTATCTCTATATCTATCTATCTATCTCTATCTCTATCTATGTTCCGTTTTAATTATTTTAAATTATAATCGAGATCCAAACAACATTTATATAATAATATTAATTATATAAGATTCTAGTGTAATATTATGAAAGTACGAGTATATCGCTATAAACTATGACTGAGTGTACACACAGGCTGGAGTCATAAAGATGACCGCACACTTTACGACACATTAAAATTAACTTCCAACAGGGATTCGTACTCAGTCCCTCGCGGAAAGCGTCATATAAATGAGTTATTATATTTTTATATAACCCATTAAAACGTTAAATGGATTTAGTTGATATAGGAGTGTAGTTAATTATATGTATAACAAAGTACGTGATGTCACTTGTAGCGATATAATATATATGTCGGAGAGGTTATTAATACGGAAGCTTAATTGACAATGAGGCGCAAGCGATACGTCATCGCTTCAGCAGAGGCCGGTCTTGTGTTCGTGTGGGCCGAGTCTTTGAGTAAACGACAGGACTCGGAGACTCACTTTGCTTTTGGTGGTCGCTCGGATCACAAGCCTGGGAACTGTCTTAGAACTTAGAACTCGTTGTGTTAACTCACTACTTGTTGATTGTGGACCTACATACATTATTAAAATCAATGATAGTTAGTAAAGTCATTGTAAGAAGACACTTTGTTTTCTGCTCGCTATCCTCACCAGGCCCACGAATATTTCCTCTGGGAGAGGTCACTATGCTATTCGGTATCCTACGTCGATATATAAATAACATGGGAGGGAACACTTTGGCAATTTGATTTTGGAAATAATATGGACAGAGGCTATACTACTTGATATACCTAAAACTTATAAAGAGCAACAGATATAAAAAAATAATAATATAAAAAAATAAATTAAAAACAAAGGCCACGGAACATTATTCACGGAAAGCAAACGGGGAGTGTTATCAACAGATCGATCTCTTTACCTAAATTAGAAAAAAATTAAACAAACGCGCCACGTTTTTAGTCTTACAAGCATATTTGGATAAACAAAATCTAAATATCACTGGGTCGATAATAAGCTTTCCTTTCCTTGCTTTTTCACGACTTTGAGCTTCAATTTTCCACTTCAGTTAGTATCTGATAAGGGATATGATAACACCCCTAAACAAGTGAAAGAAGGTAATCTCAATAACCAACAAAACGAATGTCGAAAAAAAAAGTTTTCACTTAACTAACTTCAATTTGATCGATAATATTACTATAGTTAAAAATGTGTCGTCATTAACAATTTCTCCAAAATTTTGAAAACAATTCCAAAAACAAAAATACGATTTTGTGTGTATTTATTGTTTTTGGAATTGTTTTATTATAATATATTAAATTAGAAAAAAAATAACATGCAACATGTACGCCTGTGTGTCTTAAAGAACGTCTCCAGTTAGATACAAAAAAAAAATAAAACTCAAATAAACCAAAATAATATGAAACTCAATTTTATAAAACACGTGAGGTCGCAACATGAAGTTCGTAGCAATAAAGCTACGTCGTAGTTCACATAAAAACAGTTACTTTAGCAGAAACATTTGGATATTTTTGATTTGTGCATACAACACAGTCACTCACGGCGAACATGTTATTGGCATTCCGCCATATGCAGACTAGGCCTAGGAGATATACAAAAATATTGCAATAGTACAATAAAAATATATATGAACATACAGTACATGTAAATGCTATGTATATTTTATAAAGACTTAAATATTAATAACTGTGTAATAAAGATTGTGATCCAAAAAACATTTAATTTTTTTAAATCTGTGATATTTTAGTACTCACCTAGATTTTAGATATTATTAGTAGATAGATTTAGGATATTATTAGCGGGTGCACACCCGAATTAAGTCAATAACTTTTAAATTAAGTTATTTATATTCGGCTCTCACCTCATAACTCGTATCAATACTAAATCTATCATCACACAAGTGTCACACACAAATCACGAGATTTCTAAGTAATCATTGAAATAAAGTGTTCCAGAGAGAAGAAATTTTAATTTTTATCGCTATAGTTATTTTAATTCATATTGGTTATATTATTATACGAGGTTGATTAGATAAATGGAATTTCAAGACAGTATAAAAAAATCGTCAGCGAATCTGAGGTTATATACTAACTACTATGACTATGAGGTCATGTACTCTGAGGTAATCTCTGGTCAGGTAATCTGAGGTTATGTACTACTAATCTGAGGTTATATACTCGCCGTTTATATTGACTCCAGAGGCGGTTGGTTGAGGTCCAATCCAGGGTTTTGAAGACATCTTCCAATGCATTGGTGAACAGTTTTGGGGATATAACATCCCCCTGCCTTACTCCCCTGCGAAGTTGGATCGCTTTTTTGCACTTCTGGATTTGAACAGTCATTGTAGCAGCAGTATATAGACATCTTAGCACCTCAATGTATCTCCAATCGATATGGCATCGCTGCAGCGCGTCCAGAACTGCCCAGGTTTCAAGTGAGTCGAAGGCTTTTTCGTAGTCCACAAAAGCCAAACACAGCGGTCGATTGTATTCCTCTTTCTTTCTTTCGATTTGACGTATATTGATTTGACGTAATTTTTTGAACGAAATAATTTGACGTAAGAAAGTATAAGTCGGTGATCACTCCCGGTATTGAACCTATTGATCACTGAGATATCGCTAAATATGTGCCGTTTATTTGATATGATAAAGTCTATCTCGTTTCTCGTTACATTGTCGGGACTACGCCAGGTCCATCTCCTTTGGGGCTTCTTTTGAAAGAATGAGTTCATTAAAAAGAGTCTCTGGGATTCGAGGAAGTTCGCTAGCATTTGTCCCCTTTGGTTTCTATCGCCCAAGCCGAAAGGTCCAATGTAAGATTCGCCACTTCTTTGTACTCCCACTTTAGCATTGAAGTCTCCCATAACTATGTTATAGTGAGCCCGATATACGTAGACGGCTCCTCTCTCGAGGCTGTTAGTGAATATATCTACCTAGGGCAAACTATTCAGCTTGGTAAGAAAAATTGCGAGAGAGAAGCTGATCGAAGAATACAGTTAGGTTGGGCAGCATTTGGCAAGCTGCGTCAGATCTTCACGTCACCTATACCACAATGTCTGAAGACGAAAGTTTTCAACCAGTGCGTCCTACCTGTCATGACTTACGGTGCCGAAACGTGGACACTAACAGTCGGTCTAGTCCACAAATTTAAAGTGGCCCAACGTGCTATGGAGCGAGCTATGCTCAGAGTCTCTTTAAAGGATAAAATCCGAAACGAAGTTATCCGGAAAAGAACCAGAGTTACCGACATCTCTCGCAGGATAAGTACGTTGAAGTGGCAGTGGGCTGGACACATCTGTCGAAGAACCGATGGCCGTTGGAGCAGACGAGTTCTAGAGTGGAGACTGCGAATTGGCAAACGGAGTGTAGGGCGCCCTCCAGCTCGATGGACCGACGACCTAAAAAAGGTAGCCGGCTCTGACTGGATGCGGAAGGCGGAGGATCGGGATCTCTGGCACACCCTAGGGGAGGCCTATGTCCAGCAGTGGACAGTAATGGGCTGATTTGATGATGATGATGATGATAAAAAAATACCAGAGGGATCACCAAATAATTAATAGAAATAAGTCTGAAGCTGATCAGCTTATGGCGAGTTGTTGAAGAGTTGCGGTACCATAGACCTGATACCTGCAGAGGAGAATTGTCATTTACCCTGATCTCTTGCAGCCTTGCCTTCATTGCTTGCCTACGATGACCAGCGTAGAGCTACTACGACGTAGAGCGTACTCGGATAGGTGAAAAAGATCCTTCTATGAAATAATAAAAACAATAACCTATTATCCTATTTTCATTAGACCAACAACAACAACAACAACAATATGCAAGAGTCTTACAACTACAATTACTGTAGTACTCTAACTATACACCATCTTTCAAAGCCATATTCTAAAACTACCCAGACGTGGCCACAGAGCATTACTTAACTGATAATTGCTTGGGAACACCAAAATTGGTGCAACTTACGTTATTAAAGTTCCAATTTCGTAAATGTCTTTGGAAATATACATACAAATGTGTTTAAGAGTTTTATTTGACAAGTTTTGGCTACAATTTGTATAGATATTAAAATTAAATCGTCTTATTAATATTTTTATTAAGAGGCCAATGCTGTACAATTTTAAAAATTTCTCTTATCAAAAATCTAACTAATACTATATCTAACTACTAAAATTACTGTCACAGGAATTAAAATATTTGCGTTATAGACAACGGTTAGATCTGCTATAGTATATATATAAAGTATATATGTATAGTATATATACATATAGTGTATATAGGTATACGTTATAGTTCCAATATGCTATGGTTTTTGTAAGGGTGACTATTTAAAAATAATATTTCAGTATGTTATTCTTAGATTTCTTTCTTCTTTTTCTTCTTCTAAGATTCTTCTTATATAAGATTATTTTAAAAAATCTAGAGAATGTGAGGAGAAGAATAATCACAACAAAATTTTAACGTACAACGTAACTTAATTGATAATGCAGCTTCACACTGTATCCCGCATATAGCAGGGCAAGCAGAGGGAATCTAGGGTCAAGGCACTGTAGTCTCCACATTTCCATTCTTTTTTTCATTTTTTTCAACTAAAGTAGTTATCATGAGATTTTATCTTAATGTGTAAATTCCAATATATATTATTAATTTCTTTTTTTTATTTGACATTCAAAGTGCGGCAGATACGTCGGACCAACGTACATATACATATTTACTACAAAACTTAATTAACTCTAATGTTCACTCGCTTTGGGGAACATGCTGACTACGCAATATTAGGTTATCCAAGCTATACTAACGATTGTTCCCGAGTTTGTTCGTGTAATGTTAATAAGCACATATGTAAGCACGGTTAAATCAGTGAGGAATAAATTACTACTATCTACAATACAAAATAACTACTAGCTACTTATTTACAGGTGTGGAGTCAAATGTATTCGGTTTGAAGCCATGTAAGCATAGCCTCTCTAGTTGTATAAAGCTTCTTAGTATGAGTTAATCTCGTTTTCGATTTCCCACTTGGGGAGAATGAATTATTCTTCTTCGCTCAGGTAATAAGATAAAGCGCGGCGTTGAGTTCCGCCACTCAACACGCTGTCTCAGTAGTGGACGGAAAGTGGAGAAAGAAATCTCTTAACACTAAGTTTCGTCTGTCTACCAGGGTATATGCGGGAAACAGCGTAAAGCTTAATAATTTTATAAATATTTGGTATAAATAGAATTTCAACAAAATTTGTCTCTCTACCATAATATATCAAACATACAGTAAAGTAAAGTATAGTAGTTCTTTAATAGTAAATGTAGTCGTGCGACGACGGCTACTGCTTATGTACACAACAACGGATACTAACGCTGGACATGCGACGATTCACTTCTTAAGCGACGGCAATACAAGAGGCTAATGTATTTAAAATTAAAAAGGAGAAAAAAAATCCCGCTGAGTTTCTTGTGCCACTCCTTCTCAGGTCTGAGGCACTAACTTTAGTGAACCAGTGGTTAAATATTTGATGTTAAAATGAAGCATGTACTCTCTAATTTTAAAATAAAATTTTGAATTTTACCGAATTTAATTATAATTAATACTAACTTAATGAATAATCCCAAGATATATTCCAATGACACCACTATAGTGTCCGTGTACAGTATCCTCACATAACTTGTCTCTTACTAAATCTTCAATATATTTATGTACAGCGAAACAAACGTACTCTTCTATTTGGTTATTATTGTAGCTAAATAATTTTCAAAGTCATACAATATTAGTATTCATGAAGCGATGCGTCTACGCTTTGACATTTTGTGATTAATACTAATTTTATATCAAAATACATACATGTGTACGAAAATATATATCTATAATATAATAATATTATAAAGGTGAGCATTTGTTTATTTCAACGCATTTATCTCGGGAACTATTCGAATTGAAAAATTTATTCCATAGTCCATTGATTGAGAAAGTCTATATATAGGCTATAGGTTATATAACATTACGTTAAGCGTTTCGTTGTTACCTCACCATTTGACTAGAGAGGTGAAACCGCAGATAAAGACTAGTTTTACTATATTTTGCTATACAAAAGGTGGCGTAGTTGGTAAAGCTGCTGAAGGGAAAAATGTAGATATGATTTTAATTTAATATTTTGTATAGTTTCATCCATTAAATAAGTTAAGTAGTTTCAGCTTCACACATTTTCTTAAGTAATACGAGAAGAAAGAATGTAGTGTTAAGATAGTATCTAAAATTATACGAGATAGCTTTTTTGGTTTTTAGTTCTTGATTTTAATATTACATATGACTACAAAGCACAGTGTTAAGTTCCACCACTAAGATTGATTCGAACACAACGTGAGATGTAATAGTAAAAAAAAAATACATCCATAACTTAGACATATCTTCATATATACCTTCACATATAAAATTGTAAGATTTTTATAATTATGAAAGTGTATTACACAAGAGGGAACATGATTAAACCGTATATCTTGTACATTTCGCGTGTTCGCTGCATGGAGCAAATTACAGTCGTTTTTAAATCTTTTCGCCACTTTATTAATCTCCCGTGTACTGTAGAGAAAGTTGCTGGCAACTATAAGCTGTAAAACCAGAGCTTATATTTTGCTAAACTAAATATGTATAATTTAAAAAATATTAATATTTTAGATATTTTCGTTTCATTCACAGCTTCACGCTTCATTCTACATATATCAGGGTAGGTATAAATAATTTAGTGAAAGGGCTATGTGTTCTCATTACATGTTGAGTGGCGGAACTCAACGCTGTGCTCTCCTGTGCTGTCAGAGCGGGGAAATAGGTGATTGGGGAATCCCCCCGAGTGGGGATCGAAACCATAACCATTGTCACCACCAGCCACTGCAATAATGCTAAACAATAGTCTCATTAAATAATTTATATTGAATTATATCATTTAAAATATTTTCTTTTCATCATTCATCGTGCTATATATTTTTCTAATTTAGAGGCATGGTAACTATTTACTTCAAATTTTACCATTCCAAGAAATAAGGTTAAATGGACTTGTTCAAGCCCCAAGTTATTTTACAAAATATATGCATATTGTAAGTAATAGTTCTTTAGTAATCTAATATTCATAGCAGATATGTATTGGTTTTTACACATACAGCTTCACGCTTTATCCCTAGCGGGGTAGTCAGAGAGAACAGAGCGTCAAGCGCGGCTCTTCATAGAAGCTTTCCGAGAGTCCTAATGCTTTTTACGTGGTGTTTTTTCAGTATCTGTGACACTGTGTTTTCGCCCAATCGAGGTCTCCCTTTACCTCTCTTATCACTTACTTTTGCTTTTGATAAATTGGGATTTAATTAAAATATATTTAAATATTTATTTAATTTTAATGAAATAATTAATCTTCTAATTTTCGTATACTTCACGACAAATAGAAATCTCTATTATATTTGTAAATATCTTTTTCTAATTTAAATATTATAATTACATAAGTAAACCGTTGTGGCGCAGAGGCACAGCGTCTGCCTGTAAACGCGACGGTTTGTGGGTTCGATTCCCACTTGGGGAGAATGAATTATTTTTATTTTCTTCGCTCTCGCAACAAGCGCGGCGTTGAGTTCCGCCACTCCACACGCAATGGCTCGAATGGCGGAAAGCGGGGAACTGGGTGTCTTATCACTAGGTTCTTTAAACCAACCGTTCCCTCTAACTACCCTGCTATATGCGGGATACAGCGTGAAGCTAAATAAATAAATAAAATATAAATATAAGTAAATATCTTCTAGCTAGAAAACGTAAAAAGTACCTGTCGTAACGAATGCTTCTCATTCTGTCGAGTGCACACTGTTCATTGCTTTGCTTAATAGCTTTCCCAATAAACTTTATTTATCTTTAAGCATCTATATATATTTAGAAATTACCACTAAAAGGATAGCCTTTTAGAGGTAATTTCTAAATATATATTTTAAATAATTTCAATTTCTCGCGCTAATAAGACGAAAATCATGAATCGGTTTCGCCATTCAGCATACAATACAAATCATTGTTATAGTAATATAGTATTGTATTATATGTATATAGTTAACAATTTTTTTATTATTAATTGTCAAATACTAATCGATATTTCTGAGTGCGGCCGTAAATATTATGCATTATTACATTATCTAAATAATGATGTGATAGATGGCCGGCTAAGTTATTCATATCAGGCGTGTACTTGCACGTAATGTAATGTAATTGCCACGTTAGCGTTTATATTCATGAGATGCGTCGGTTTGATTGAAGTCTAGTCAAAGTAAATGGTGTTACTTTAAAAATATATAGACTGGAATATCTCTCTAGTAATATCTGGAGCACTTGGGCGGTTTCCAAGAGGTGCGGCTTCAAGTCTTGCTACAATATATTTTTTGGGTTTCGTACCTAATAGGTAGAAACGGGACCCAACTAGGCTGTATCTCATGAACAGTGATAGCTAGAAACTTGAGTTTTTCACAAATTATTTATTGCCGTTGTTTATATATTACTAAATATTTGTTTGTTGTATTTTGATTGCAATTTAGTTTAGGATACTAATTTTACAGTTAGTCAAGTTTTTCTTTAACTTAACAATCTAAGTATGCATTTTATATACTAAAACAAAATAGTAAATAAATTGTGTATATTGAAAATTTTTACAAAAATAAATGTTGTTAGTTGGATGTAAATATATTAATGTAGTAGGAATCTATGATTTAAAATATTTTAAAATATTTGTCTGTCTGTTTGTCATCTACGGATCTACAGGACGAATTCAATTTTTTTTTGTTTTTTAGGTGTTAAGTCTGGGCAGGATCTAGGTTATAATTTAGAGTTGCATAGACTAGATGTAGAACCAACTAATAAAGTATAAAAATTAATAGAATCCTGTCACAATAAAAATTATTGAATTTGAGAAGCATTTTTGACTTTTAATATATAAAAAATCAAGAATTTGGAACACCTAACATAGAACCCCAATATATTTGCCAAAGTATGAGAAAAAATAAAACTGCTTTTTACTAAAAGTTGTTAAGAATGAAAAGTATTTTTCGGCCACATATGAAAATCCAAGATCTGAAACATTTTACGAAGCACCATGACATCCAGATAAAATATATGAAATAAAAAAACGGCGCCTTAACGTGAGTTGTACAGCCTGATAGACATTTTTCATTGAAACTTTTAAAATATAAAAATATCAAAGATCTATAGAATATCTAATGAACCACCTGATGTGGAATATAATCGCAATAGATGATCTAACTTATAAAAACTGAGAAAATAAAGTAAAAGCTGCCTTATCAAAAGTTTTTAAACATATATCTTATTATAGACGTAAAGACAAGATGTCACTTATATTAGCGTGTTATATATTAGCTGAAATTGCGACTCTGTTTATAATGAAGTTATTGTTTGATGGATACTCAGTCATATGAACGTTAAAAGTCAAAATGTTCAAAATAATTGAATGTGAAGTTGAAAACAATTTTAATCCAATTTTCGATTACAATAACTTAGTATATGGAAACCGGATGGCGAAGATCTTACTTACTAAACCTTTAAGCAATAAGCTTTAATAGCCAATAAAGTGAATAAACTTGCATTATTAAAATGCACGTATCCGTTTTTAAGTCCGTGCAGGTCTCGTAGCAGCAGTACGATCAATTGCAGCAATTTACTCCACGTGTCAGTTCTTTAATCAACGTCGCTGAACGGATAGCGGGCGATGTGCAGTGAGTGCATGTGGTACGAGGTCACACAGTACACATGTATATCAATTAGACGGTTTTTCTTGTCTATTCCATACTTATCTTATTGGGCTTTTTGTCTGGCTTGTCAAGCTGGGCTGGCTGGATTGAGAAAGTATTGATTCTGAATCAATTTAAAGTTTTTCAATTTTTAAAATATACGAAGCAATGTCCGAATTGACAAGTATCTGTGTTCTTTTATGAACATTCATTAAATTCTATCGATCTAGTTTGAACGATGTGAAAGATATATATGTATGTACGAGTATGTTTATATGTATGAATGTATGTATGTATGTATGTATGTATGTATGTATGTATGTATGTATGTATGTATGTATGTATGTACGATTTGCATACACTATTACAGGCAAAAGAGGTGTTGAGGCACTGTTTTTCCACTCCTGACCAACACGACGGTCTCATTGAATGGAATTAATATATGATATGTATATTGTAATACTTGCCATATTTACTTCATTACTTTTATTTAGTTTTCTTGAACAAGATAAACAGTATGTGCAGCCTCATTCTGAACTAATAATAAACTACACTCGTTGTATGCATTTTATATGCAAATTGTATAAAAGTTCTGATTAAATTCTGCATATTAAGTGTAGTGAGGAGAAAACTGCTTAATTAGATGGTATTTGTCTTTTTATCTGTTGCAAGATTAAATTAAAAAAGAAACGTCGTTGTAGCAAAAAGTTAATAATGCTAAATTTATTTTGAAGTTATTTTTTTACTGTCAGATTTGACTTTGTTCGGTCTATAGTTAGATATTCCTAAAGTTGGTAAAGTTGGTATGTTCATAAACAATTTATTAATATGTAATATAATGCACAGTCTAAAGAGTGTTAATATGAAATTTGTAAAGTAAACGCAAATGAGATATTTTAGAGCTACATTCATGACGCTGTTACAAGCGAGGTACATTACTATACCAAAAAGCGGAAACTCTTTGAGTATCAGTATCAAAAACTTTGGGGTATTTAGATTGAACAAATGTTATGTAATTTGGTCATATGTTTTTTTTTATAGTACCCTCTTTTCACATGTAGGGGTAACGGGGTAGGAGGAGAGAATCATTTTTTTTTCACTATAGACTTAAATCATCCGTAACCTTTTGCTGCTATTTTCATTATTTTTTTTCTTTATGATTTATTTATTGTTATTTTATGGTGAATTTACTTGGTCGTATCTTTTTATAAAAATAAACACTATATAATACTAAATTAGTCGGAGTAGAAGAGCCCTCCAAGAACCTAGTGTTAATAAATACCATTCTCCACTTTCCATCAATACTAATAATCGACATTGTAAAATTCGTACTCACAATATAGCCTCAAGAAGCTATTATCTGAAGTTTCAGCATTATCGCCTTCATTTCTATATTAGTGTAGATTTAATAATATCTCTGCAACCGTGAAGATGATCGTGATAGATCGTTGCGGGCAGTACATAGAGCGTCTCACACCGTCTCATCAATCACTATCTATTTCAGAAACGCTGACTGTACAAACTATTTTACACTTCAATTAAATTGCTCGAAAGAGGACAAGGCTATTGCTACTATGAGATAATAATATGAAGATAGAAGATGTTACGGATGATAATTGATATTGTATTAATTATTAGACTAAGTAAAAATATATTATTTTGAAATTTCTAGTATCTGATTTATTTCTTTAAAAAAAAATACGAGCGTCTACAGATCCGCACGATTGTAAGGCCATATCAAGTTTTTATATAGGCTTTGATATTTATATTTAAAATTATTTTTACTGAAAAACGATTAACGACACAAGAAAAAATTACGAAATTTTTTTAAAATGTAATACTTATAAATAATAAACTATTACAAACCAAATAATATAAAATGTTAATGATAAAAAGAAAATCTGCAATTATTATATAATAGGTAGTTGTGGGTTCGGTTCCCACTCAGGAGTATGTTTCTAAGTAAATTTTATTTTCTATACCATTTTGAGTGCAAAGCCAAAGTGCAAATTTTAATAATATCGTTTTATATGTTTCATAGTTTAAATACATTTATAGTAACTTAAAAGCTTTATAAGTACTAGTTGAAGGTCGATGAAAGTGAAACCCTTACATAAGCCCCTGCTTAAATGCCATGAAGACATTAAGTACAGTATTATAATAATGACGTAAGACTTCCTTTTGTTATCATTATAAATTCACATAATTTTAAAATTTAAATTACATCTGGAAATTGTTTGCGTGGTCTATAAAACGTAAAAGGTCGCTATAACCGGGAAAACTTCTTTTAGTATATCCTAAAGTAGTTTTGTTTCTTTAGTTTTGAAAAGGCAAACACGATACACGCTCACTGATCAGTTTTAAATTATGTTTTTTTATCACTTTAGATACAAGTGGCGCAGGGCGGTACACGTGGGACAACATCTGACTATATACGTTATGTTAAGGTAACAGGTTCAATCTCTACTTAAGAAAATTATAATACTTAAACTATGTCCATTCCTATCTGGTGAAACAAAACGCGACGTTGAGTTCCACCACTCGACACAATGACTTGGGATCGAGTGGAAAGCAAAAGACGGAGTATATTGACAAGGTGCTTAAATATGTAAAGCTTAAATTATATATTGCATACATATTATGATTAATATATAAGTAATACGGCAATACAACAATAGAATTACAATGCCCCGTCTAATTAGAGCGGTTCCTGTGAGGTTTAGTTAGTGGAGCGTATGGAGCGTATGATTGAATACCGTATGGCATGGCTTGAGCCTTTTGTACGCGACTCTGATGACTTAGTTGATTATATGTACAAATATATATATATATATATATATATATATATATATATATATATATATATAGATATATATATATATATATATATATATATATATATATATATATATATATATATATATATATATATATATATATATATATATATATATATATATATATATATGTTTGCAGTTGAGAAGTGTTATTGTAATTTTTTTTAACGTCTCGCTGTATCTTTATTCTTTTGTTCAATTTTCGAGATACTGTATGATGAGTGAAACATCAGTCATTTCTGATTCATTCATTATGATTCATGATTCATTTCCTCGAATGGGGATCGAACCCACAACAGTCGCGATACGTCACGACGGTCTATACAAGCTCCATTTATCCTAGAAAACATTTAAAATCAAAATTATATACAAAGCAAAATTTAAAATATTCTATTTAACAAACTCTATGAAGTGTCATAATTCATGATTTAAAATCAAAATATAAAATTACATCGTTGCAGTATACGTAAAGACATTCAAATCTTTTTTAATCTATATATATATATAGAGTCAGAAATTAATTCATTTTTTTTTTAAATATTTACTAATATTAAATTGTAATACCAATGATAGAAATAATAACAAAATATATGTTTCTGTTGTAAAGTTGTTTACTATAAGAAGGATAAACATCGACAATAAAACGATTTGTACTGAAAGCTTTATGTTCCCGACGTGAAATATTACTGCAAATAATTTATTCCTTCAACTCTTTTATCAACTGGATTTATCTTTACTCGACACAATACAAGTTTTGTGAAAGTACAATAATCTCACTTAATGTTGTACGTATTGAATATTTTCCATGTATTTGTTATTTAAATATATATTTTACTTATTTGATTTTTACTCGTCTGTCTGTAATACATGTAGATTAGATCAATCGAGGGAGAGATCATATTATAATTATTTACATTTCTTCACTGTGGTCGACAAAGCCCGGCGTTAAGTTCCGCCAGTCAACAGGCTCCGCCAGGGTCTCGAACATTCAGTGAAGGCAAATGGAGCCTTAGTCTATGTTTCCTCTGAATATCCTGCTGGGAAAAGGCGCAATTTTCTGGTTAAGCGTCTCAAGATACTTTTTTATATTTTTTTTTACTATAGTAATAGTATTTTTTTAATACTAATGTTTAAAATAGTAAAAACTAAGAGTTGCATATGACATGTGTCTATACTAAACGCGCGTCCACACGATCGTGGTGTTTCAGAAAGGCTCACAAGGCTTCCTCGATAAATGACTATCTAAAACAAATTAGAAGTGGTAGGAAGTTACTGAGTTCAACCAAATAATCTCTTCAGTTTTATTAGTTTAACGTGTAGGTAGGTAGGTGCAGATATAATTTACATATTGTACTTCTGTCCTTTTTTAGCTCTTATGTGATGTACATATATATTTTTGTTGTGCAATAAAGTATATTTGAATTGTATTGTATGTATATATATATATATATATATATATATATATATATATATATATATATATATATATATATATATATATATATATATATATATATATATATATATATATATATGTATATATATATATATATATATATATATATATATATATATATATATATATATATATATATATATATATATATATGTTTATTTCGCTGTGGCAACAATACAAACAAAACGCAGCATTAAGCTCGGCTCAATAAGGACTGTCTCAAAAATTGAGACGACACTAGGTTCCCTCTGCCTACTCAGCTATTTATGATACGGCCTGAAGCTTTTCGAAACTAATAATTATTAAAAAAAAAGTATATTGATGTTATTAAGATCTTTGATGAAGGAAAATGAGGGAAATACATAATTATAAAAGGCAATATTTAAATTTTATCATACTAAAAGATAAAGCAGTTAACACCAGATTCTTAAATATAACGTTATCTATCTACCGCCATTAAATTCAGACTTTATAATTTATATTAAGTTTTAATACCTCACCGTAATCCACACCTAATGCTTTCACTTCGCTTACGTTCAACGGAACTTTTAATAAGTTTTCTTCAACTTTATACGAAATTTCGATTTATGATAACTTTTTACTTACTTAAAATTCTATGATCATTTTGTCTACAGAGTACGTAAGCAGAACAGAGAGAAAAGCCTAGTGTACCACATAGTTCTTAATTTTAAATGCTTAAAAATTTTAGTTATACTATAGTCGAAAAGAAAATAAACAACGCTCTATATAAAGATCGGTAACATATCTATCTAATTTCTATATATTTTTTTTTTATTTTGCTTAAAAGGTTAGAAATTAGGTAGAAAAACTTCATATTTAAATGCACATTTCTTATACACCGTGCCAGCTTGATAAGTAATAAGCTAGATGTAGATCTAGAACATTTTAAAGTTTAATTTTAATATATCTAATATTTAAATAACTACGAAGTAGTAGTATGACAGCTCTAACTGTACACGAGAATGCGTTATAAACTGTCCGCTATTGTAATCCAATCCAATCTGTTTAATCCAAATAAGCAATATCCGCATTCGCCCCAAACTTCTATTAGAACGAAGCGTATAGTTCGAATTATTTCTGAAAAATTAATTTCTATGTTCATAATATTATGATCAAGGTTTTTCATTTATATATTGATAAGCATTTAAATTAACTAACGTTTTATCCCGTATATAGCGGGGAAGGCGGAGATACCTTGGTGTCGAGACGGTTGGCTCTCCGGTTTCCACTGATATTCAAAACTGTTGATCCACGATTTGTTTTGTCAGAGAGATTTATTTTCCCGACTCAAGATCTAACCGACACCCATCGCGCTTACAATCAGACGCTCTTGCTGATACTGTGCCATGATGGTCTCACATTTGAAGTAACATCCAGTCATATAAAGATAAATAAATACTTAGCTTACTTAGAAATCCATAATTTATGGCTTTCGCATATTAATAATATTTATCGATATTTTTGAGGATCCACCGAACGAATCGATGATGAGGTTAACGTGGACAGGTCTTGGAGATAAATATATGGAGAGACCGTAGTAGCCGTTGGCCGTTGGGACTCTGCATGTAAAAATTAGATTAAGAAAACTTTTCAAATTATATTACTATATGGTTCTATTACTACATTACAAATTGTATAAATGAATAGAACAGTATTAGTATTCCACAGTGAGTCGCAATAATAGTTACAATATTTGTATCAAAATTGAAATATACCGCAGACGATAAGCCAATAGGTCGCTACAAAGTCTGCTTTAATTGATATTAGCTGAGTGCCTCTATATATATATATATATATATATATATATATATATATATATATATATATATATATATATATATATATATATATATATATATATATATATATATATATATATATATATATATATATATATATATATATATATGTATATATATATAATTGCCCTCAGAATTTTGATGGAGGCACACAGGGAAAAGAGGAGAGTTCTGCATGTGGCATTCTTAGACCTGCAGAAGGCCTTTGACTGTGTGCCACGTCAATGTATCTGGTGGGCACTGCGATCCAAAGGGATCCCTGAATCCTATGTTGCTATTATCAGAGACATGTACAACGACTCTGTTTCTACAGTTAGGACCGCTGTTGGCGATACCAAACCCTTCCCAATTACAGTAGGGGTTCACCAAGGCTCAGCTCTTAGTCCACTTTTATTTAATGTAGTGCTAGATACTGTCACGGCTCACATCCAGGACCAGCCTCCATGGCTGATGATGTATGCCGATGACATAGTACTCATTGACGAGAACCGACTGATGCTGGAGCGTAAAGTGAATGCCTGGAAGGGTGCGCTTGAGAACGGTGGTCTTAAACTGAATGTGTCAAAGACCGAGTACATGGCTTGCGGGAACCCAGACTCGAGCACCATCCACATCGGGCCTGAGCCAGCCGTTAAGTCGGAGAAGTTCAGGTACCTTGGATCCATTATGCACGAGTCCGGAGGCATCGACTACGATGTCCACGCCCGGGTTAGCGCTGCTTGGGCCAAATGGCGGGAGGTCACTGGTGTGGTCTGCGATCGCAGAATACCGCCCAAACTCAAGGGGCTGATATACAAGAGCATGATCCGACCAGTTCTTCTATACGGCAGCGAATGTTGGCCAGCATTATCTCGGCACACTCAGGAGCTTCACGTAACGGAGATGAAGATGCTGAGGTGGATGTGTGGCGTTACTCGGGCTGACCGCATACGCAACACATTCATTCGAGGTAGTCTTGGGGTCCGTGACGTAGCGGATAAGCTCCAAGAGCGTCGTCTGAGATGGTATGGCCACGTTTTGCGCCGGCCTAAGAACTACGTCGGAAGAAAATGCCTTGATATGTCTGTCCCTGGAGTAAGACCCCCCGGACGTCCAAGGAAGCGATGGCTGGACGTCGTGACGCACGACATGAGAGCCAATGGACTAACCACTGAGGATGCTCAAGACCGTGCAAAGTGGAGTAGACTAAGTAGGAAAGCAGACCCTGGCAATAGGCCGGGATAATGCAAAGTGGAAGAAGATATATATATATATATATATATATATATATATATATATATATATATATATATATATATATATATATATATATATATATATATATATATATATATATATATATATATATATATATATATATATATTATATATATATATATATATATATATATATATATATATATATATATATATATATATATATATAATACTGTAGTATAGAATATATTTCTTCAAATTCTCGTATTTGGTAATTGTAGCTTTTTATTTTTATATTAACTACCTTATAGTTGATAATTTTAGTTCAGTTGTCTATTTTAGATGCATTTGTTGTTAGTGTTTCGATTAAATTTGTTTTTGAATGGGACTCAAACCAATCACTGCTAGAGCTGACAGATTATCTATGGACAATGTTAGATAGAATTAATAATTTTTTTATTTTATTAAATTTGGCTAAAAACAAAACATTTTTGTGAAAGCTTTGAAAGTTCCTGCAAAGCTTTTACAAAATGGATTTTTAAATTTAAATATACGAGTAATAGAAATCCTATAAAAATGCCTTCAGAAAGTATTATGCATAAGGTTCGAAAAAAATACAAAATACGACAAAAATGAAGACAACAAGATGTCCGAACAGCGACAGTATCGAGTGACAGGTTGTCCAGTATCAGTCGACAACCATCCAGCTTAGTTGTCAACTACGACAATAACAAAATGAGTCGCCAATACCATTTCTTCTGTCTGTCCTCTGTCAACTTTTTACCCTCTAATGTGAATAATATATAAATAGAAGTAAGAAAGAAAATTAAAGTAATGTATACACATTCCTAGCAAATATTAGTAGCAATAATAAAGTGTATAGTTTATTTAGATCCACTTTGGTAGTGCTTTGAATATTTGTAAATGTTTTTGGAGTCGCGCCAAATTTGTATTATTCTGTTCTATTGTAAGTACTTATGTATGTATGTGTATATATATATATATATATATATATATATATATATATATATATATATATATATATATATATATAAAATTATTAGGGATAAGCAGTTTTTTTATTATTTTAGATAATATTTCTTATAATTCAAGATCAAAAATATGACAAAATTTTGTATGTCATGCTTATTTTATTTTTGTGACTATAATTTTAATTTAATCTCTATACTAATCATGTTAGCTGACATAAAAGCTTTTATTAAAGTCTTTCTACGTAGATAGAGTTCAGTAGCGAGCAGGAAGTAAGGTGGCGTGTATGCAGCATGACACAAGTCGGATTTCTCTTGAGACATGTCGATACTTCGTATAGGAAGAACTTGGAGCTTAAAAGCTTATTTTATATTCTTTTACATGAATATTAAAGCTTATGATATGAAATAGAGTTAATATTATTATTAGTTTGTAATAATATTGTGCAGTGTAGTTGGTTTTTGACATCTACTTAAGTCTATAGTATATATTAATTTAAATAAATATACAAGTATAAGTATATACTTATACTTGTGTATTTACAGCATTGTATATACAATGCTGTACAAAATGTCACTTTTTATAATTTTTATTTATATTTGTAATTTATCTGTATATTGTGACTACGCTTCGAAATTTATGATTAACTTCGACTTCTAGAACACTTTTTAATATTTTTGCGCGCTCATAATAGTGTGAATTTATTTGTATGGAGGGTGAATATATTATAAAGATTTTTCATACAAATTTTTTACACAAAACCTAATAAAAAAGTTTAGCTTTTAACATATTGCTACACAAATTATTTACCACAATCTAAATAATCTAATATATAAAGTCACCCTGGAATAGACGCTTCTGATTGTACAAATGTGTGTATGAAGATATAGGCTCCATCTATACATAGATAATGATTATAGACATGAAGGTCATTTTCTTAACATTATTAATAATTTTGTCTACATACTAACACATTAAGAAAAAAATTCAATAAATACTACCAATAAATACAATTATTGTGGGTTCGAATCCTTCTCGGGAAGAATGTATTATTTACATTTTCCTTGGTTTGGTAACGATACAAAGCGTCTCGGTGAGCTCCTCCGCAACACGCAATGTCTCAAAAATTGGGCGGTGCGTGGGAACAGACTGTACTAACACTAAATGCTTTAAAAAATTATATAAATATTACAAAAAAATGCTAAATATTTAAATATTTAACTTCTCTTGCCTTTCTGTGGGTCGCAACCATTTGAAAATAGCTCCTTATCCGTAAAAGAATTTCGGACGCAGGTCAAAATTTTCGTTTCGATTAATTGACGTTAGTACACGGACAGTTTTCAAGAGTCGCCAGTTCAAATCCATTTTAGTTTAAAATTGATATACATTTCAAAATATTATTATTAACTTTGTTTCTCTCTATTAATACTAAGAGACTCTCTTGTTATTTTGTCTAAACATAAAGAAATTCATTTCTTCAGATAATTAAGCGAAGTCATATAACCATATTATAACTACGAAATATTAGCTACATCTTAGATCCAGTTTGATCGTGCTTTGAATATTGTAAATGTTTTTTTTGATCTTGAGCCAAATTAGTAAAATTCCGTTTCAATTGTAAGTCCTTTACATTTTACTAATTCCGTTTTAAGTGTCTTTAAACATAACTTACATATTTTACTTTTTTGTTAATATTGTACGAAAGTTTAAATATTCTGTTCAAACAAACAATGTATACAAACAGCATTATGAGGGCCATGAATTACTTCCATATGGAAAGATATAACACGGCGTTGAGTTCCGCCCGAGTGTCTTGGCACTAGGAAATGCAGCAATGCAGCAGGACAAGTAGTGTTATGCTGCATTGGGATGAAACAAAGAAATCAATATGAATAAAGACTGAATGTATAACGATCGAATCTATTTACTTAATTTGGCCATAAATACAATTATAGTTACAATTAAAATAAACATATTACGTTTGAATTTGCAACGGTTAATTATGTTTTCTTACTTTCAAGCTAATATATTGTAAAATCTTCTACTTAGCATTATCCCGGCCTATTGCCAGAGTCTGCTTTCCTACTCTAATCTACTCCACTTTGCACGGTCTTGAGCATCCTCAGTGGTTAGTCCATTGGCTCTTATGTCCTGCGGCACGACGTCCGGCCATAGCTTCCTTGGGCGTCCGGGGGGGTCTTACTCCAAGGACCTGGAAGGAGCCTGAGGGCGATCATGCACTCGAAGAGCTTCATGGTGTGACTCATAATCTTAATTTCCGGGTAGGGGTAGTAAAACTGTGCCGCCATTGATGTGGTATTGTCCCAGTGTTCAAAATACGGTTAAGAAGATCAGTAAGTATGTGCACACCACGAGAGCCCAACGATTTCCACGCTTCGATCGGAATATCGTCAGGTCCCACCGCCTTGCCGTTCTTCATGCGTCGAAGATAATTCCGAGTTCCTTCAAGGGTTATTGGAGCAATAAGTCCCAGGTTAGGACGTGTTTCAGACGAAAAACTACCCAGGTGCTGAGTATCCAGCAGCTCCAAGAAGCAACTTCTCCACTTCTCCTTCACAGAAACATGACAAAGCAGCTTGCCTTGGTAATCTCTGAAGCAAAGACATTTTGTGATGTCTTGCGTCGCTTTATCCCGAGCACGTTCCAATTTGTAGATCAGCTTCTGCCCCTCCAGATTTTGAAGTTTATCATATAGAAGTAATAAACTTTCACTGCGGGCTCTGGCTACAATTCTTTTGCTGGCACGTTTCGCTGCTATGTACTCCAGTCTGTCTTCAGGAGAGTTGGAACGCTGCCACTCCTTAAATGCAGTCTTCTTATCATGATTCACCTCATGTACTTTGTCATTCCACCACCATGTCTTCCTGTCCATAATACGTCCTCCCCTAGAAACGCCAAGAACATATTTACCAGCCGTAATGATTGGTGATTGAGGTCGATCCCAAGCATCCTGAGCAGTTTCGGTGTTAGTTGATAAATTTTGACTGTTAACCTCTGCCAGAAAGTCGGTCTGCATCGGTCCATTCAACAACCATCACTTGATCTTTGACTTACGCGTCTCGGCTAATTTCTTTATTGGAGTAACGACATAATCCATGACAAGAAGACGAAGTTGGGCTGTGAGGCTTTCGCCAGGAATGACTTTACAGTACCTTGCCAACATGACACCGCCTAGTCAATAGATAATCTATTTGGGTTGAGTGGAGTCCACCTCGCATACGTAATAAGATGCTGCGGACTCTTTTGGAAGAACGTATTCACGATGGCCAGATCAGATGCAATACAGGTTCTTAGGATATTTTCGCCCTCTATATTGCGGCGACCGTGACCAAACCACCGTGGACACGTTCATACGTATCCGCAGCCTTACCCACGTGACTCTTAGGGTCTCCCCCAACTATGATCACCTCGGTAGATGGTATACCGAGTAGAACCTCTTCATATGCTCCCAGAATGACTCCTTTTCGGCCCCGCTACAACCAGCCTGGGGAGTGTAAGCACTGATTAAGTTGGCGATAGCCCCCTCAACCAGTACCTTCACCCGCATCAGGCGCTCGCTGCGTCGGTCAACTTCGAAGAGACCATTCAGTAGCTCTTCAGATAAAACTACTGCTACACTAGTTTTGCCGGAAGAAGACCCAGTGTATATGAGCTGGTAACCCTGTCCGATGATACGGGACCTATTGCCCTTCCACCGCGTTTCCTGTAGGAAAGCACACTAGATCCGACGCCTCATGAGTATATCTGTTAGATCCCTATTCGCTTTGCAACGTAGAATATTGGCTCTCTAACCAGACTTTAGAGAGCCAATATTCCACGTTGCAAAGCGGAGTTTCCTTCTGGGTACTATCTTCTTTAGCTGTGTCCGTACTTGACACGGTAGTCTTTGCCCATTTAACGCAGGTGTATGGCGATGTGCCTGCTCGTCGTTTAGCGGCGACGCCCTAGCCGTACCCAGCAACATCTTTTGTCTTTCCATATAAGTGGCAGGTGACGGCTTTTTAAAGGAGGTTTTGGAGGTCAGATGGCAATCCATCTGACCTCCAAAACCCATTTTTGTGGGAAAAGCCAAGGATGAAAGGGGAAAAGATTTGTAGAAAATGGGAGGTGAGGGGAGGGGGTAAGGATACCACATTCATGGATTGGAAAGGAGTATGATAGTGGTGGATCGTGGACAGATATTTGGCCAGACAGCCTCTGGATTCCTAATATATTGTAATTCCTAATATATTGTAAAATATTTTGTGATATTAAAATGGAGTGGGATGATAAAGAGAACCGAATCGAGAATTACATGGTACAGAACTCATACAGAAGTAGGTATGGAGACAAATATATTTTTTTAAATTCTTCATAATCTTTGTATTAGTCAAGTGTGTGTGAATCGGGCTGTTGATAGGTACAATGAAACCTCCTTTGTTTGTGGCAGAAATAGATGTGGCCATCCGTAGTGTTCGTTCGTCCGTCAGTAAGGGAAAGAATTCGAAGAAATCTTGTCCGAAAGCAAAAGATTTTATCTCGGGAGATAAAGATAGTACCTAGAACCATGTCGTATATTTTAATAGATTACTTAGGACTCGCAGCCTATAAGAGAAACTGGTCATATCTTAGTTAATACCTTAAAAAATATCGAGGAAGTACGAGTAGTACTCACGCATCGAGAGTTCCGATCCTATTTCATGATTGTAGGTAGTCCACTGGGGAAACTACTTATAAAAATTGACTAACTTAAATTTGCGGTCGTATCCACTAATTTTATACGAAACGAACTAAAAATATAAGTTTGTAATGGTTTCATTCTATGTAAACGTATAAATTATCGATTGATCCATCTTCCGTTTATATATACTGATACGTTTTGTTCTCACGCTTTTTCAAATTTCATAACTCTAGGTCAACGGGATTTTATAGGAATATCTTAACAAGCAAAATTACCGTATTTATAAAGCTCTTAAAATAGTTTAAATAGTTAAAATAAACACAACACTGTTTCTACTACTATTAATCAGAACTTACCAACACTATGACCTTAATGATATGGAAGAGCGGGGTCTCCTAAAACAGGATTTTTTTTGCTTAACAGGAGGCTCCAATCACTATGATAATGTAATAAATTTTGAAAACGAATAAATTATTTTTATTTTTTTATTTTTTTTTCTAAAGAAATTTTTCAATGGTGAAATCAGCAGAGTACAACGTGAGCAGTAAATGACTTCAGTTATGGTTTGGTGGGGTGTTAAGGAGTGACTGGGCCATATTTCTGTGAAAATGGTATTAAATCATTGGCACAAGTGTATCGAGCAGTATGTTTTCTTGCGCCCTTTAATCATGATCAATAACCAAGAAAGGTCCTTTAAGCAAGACTCGGCGCCTGGTCATAAAGCTCGAACCACCCAATCTTGGTTAGACACGAACGTTCCATACTTCATCACACCTGATCTTAATCCACTGAATTATGATTTATTTTAAACGCCGTGATAATTTGGAGTACCTTAAACAATTTATAACAGTGAATAATTTTTCCATAGAAAGAATGCGTCGTATGTGTATTGATAACTGGCCTCAAGGTATTAATTGGCCAATGAATATCATTTCGAATATAAAACTTCATATATATTTCATGATTTTATATTAGTATATTAAATTAACATATTGTAACAGTAATAAATATTACGTACAATAAAAAAATCTTGTTTTTCTTTGTAACGATATTTGTGGCAAGACTAAGTAATGTCGTTCCAATTCTTAATACTCCTTAGTACGTTAAACGCACGTAATGTTAACGTTCTATCTTATACAGACCGACGGACACGACCAAAATACAAAGAAATTAAATGAAACAGATTTATTAAAGCTCAACAGTCTTATTCGTAGAACAGCTTAATAAAGTACAATGCCCTATTAAGCGAGCTTTCCTTTGTTAATGCAATATCTATTCATTTTCAATAAGCACTGTGAGCATGCAACCTCATTGTGAGGTCGTCACGCGATTTGTGCATTTCTCATCTGTTATGCAGCTGGTATAAATTTACGTTTTAAATTATTAATGGCCAGTTTTACCCGTTACGGATAAAGTTAAAGATAGTAAGCTGTAATTAATGCTGTATACCAGATAAAAGCTCCAGTTATTTTTTTTGTTTCACAATCAAATTTTCCAATAATTTATCTGGTAGACATATTTATCACTTACTTAATATTTGACGGAACGGCAACAGCGGAAAATCGCCATTATTGCCGTTTTGTGAACACACTGTAAATTATCGTCGTTTAATAACAATAGCTGTATTCAAAATATACCAGGTCAACCCTTTTATAATATTTTCAAGTATAATTTAATTATTAATGATCTAAAAAAGCAATATTAGTACGATGCTTACTTGATATTTTAGCTTTAGATGCTGCTTAATATTTGTTCCACAATATTTTTGTATTTCATTGTTTAAATTTTTACGTTAAAATGAAGAAGCTCTCTATCTAAACTAGTCACTCCAGCGCCACCATTTTTATATTTTCATTGTCTGTCAGGTAACATCTCTGTCAGCCACGGGAAGTGGCTAATAGTTTGATCAGGTCTGACAGATATTTCTGTCTGAGACATGTAAAACCAATATTTTTTATTTGTCTACCAGAACATTTTTCCTTTGTGAGACTTTATCAACAAGTGGTCCTAAGTGATTTGAATATAATAATAATATTTTATTGCAAAAATAAATATATAACACTTTACAAACAGAATTATATGTAAGACTGAATGTGCGCTGGCGGTCTTATTGCTGAAAGCGATCTTTTCCAGGCAACCATTATAATTACTATTGGAGCAATAGTAGAAATGCAGAAAGGTCCATAAAGTATTGCATTACCACTATACATACACTATATATATATATATATATATATATATATATATATATATATATATATATATATATATATATATATATATATATATATATATATATATATATATATATATATATATATATATATATATATATATATATATATATATATATATAAATGACTAACATGTTCATACAAACAAGTAAAGGTATGTACTATAACAATAAGTTATATAGACACACAATAAATATGTTAGTTATTATATTATAGATAGTTCCAGATAGTGTTGTTTGAGACGGCGTTTAAATATTCCAACAGATTGGGAAATATGTTAAATTTTAATAGCGTAGTTTAATATTCATTGAGCTAAAATTACTACACATATTACTACTTGACGTTATAAAGCTTTCTTCTTCGAGTAACACTTCAAGTTATATCTTATTTTCAAAGCTCGAAGGTACTCTTGACATTCTCGTGAATCGCAAGTATAACATTCCATTTTTGTTTGCTTGGCTTTGTGATCTGGAGGTAGGGCTGTCATATGTGTAGCAGGTCTATACGGGCTTTTCGTGTTTAAATGCGCTGCGTTGAGTTCCTTATCCCACTTTACACGCACACTTAAATTGAATTACTATAATATAAACATATAAAATTCTTCCATTACTGAGTGATTGATAGACATCGTACAGACAAAACTACGCACGTTCGCGTTTGGACGAATAAACGCGAATAAAATTTGCGAGCTCGTTAACTATAATATTTCATATTTCTCATCTTATCTTGTTACAGAAAACTGAGATTATTGTGCTGCCATCAAACACACAATATCTATATAAATCCCTTAAAAAGTATTAATGAAGACGTGCGAAGCTTTTGTTAAAAAAACACTAAAATTCATATTGTTATAACAAAGAAATGTGTTCAAGAGTATTCATTTGAGGCTTATTATATTTTAACACCGTCTAAAAGGCGTTACGTGTTTGGTTAGGACCTATTCCATGTCTCCAAAAGGGCGACCACTAAAAGCATTTTCTTTATGTTCTGTTAATATTTTACTTCGCCATTGTCACTGTATTGTTACCAGTATCTTTAAATTATATGAAATAAATTTTTAAGACGCCGCGCTGTCTTCATACATTTAAGACGTGACCATATATTGTAATAGATCCTTAATATCATTTGGAAAATAATATATTTATTTTCATAAGTATTTATTAAAATAAATATTTTGCTGGTGTAATTTCACGTAGGATCAATTTAAGAAGTTGTCTATAATATTTGTGCCTTATTATGATTTTAATATTAGTTCCTGTAATATAGTGGTTGCCTGCAAGAGAATATTTGTAGCGAAAAAATGTATAATCTTATGTGCGATAAAATATTATATAGAATATATTATGGTCTATAGGTGGTTACCTAATTGGTATTTGTTCTATTTTCTATATTCTATGTTTAATTATTTACTGTACTGTTTGTTTCTCTTAAAAAAAATTATATATATATATATATATATATATATATATATATATATATATATATATATATATATATATATATATATATATATATATATATATATATATATATATATATATATATATATATATATATATATATATATATATTCTTGATATATGAAATACACCGGTATATTGACAATCACGGATTCTAGGTCAAGTGGGAGTCAGAATAATGAAAAACTGATATTTGTCAATATGGGAGGCTTGAAAATTACCTTACCATCAGCTAAAAAACAAACAGAACTTAACTTATAATAAACCTAAACTAGATAATAAACCTAAATTTTATAGGAAAAAAAATAATGTAATATAAAAAATAAAAAAAAAATTAAATTGTATTAGGATGCTTTATCTAAAGAATGGTAGTTGAGATATATAAAAATAATTAAATATAATATAACTAACAGCGATTTTTTGTATTATGTATCAGTAGAACGTAAATATAAACTTTTCACCCGAAAACGTTCACTGTAGCACACAAGTTTTGGGCATACTTTATGATTTTAATTAAAAATTCTAGTCCGGTATGTAATTACGATTTAATTTAACGGCTGCCTGCGCCATGAGAGGCCACACGACTACACTCAATTATTAGAAACTCATTTATATACTAATGTGACTAGCTACATTAAACATTTATATATTAAATATTTAAGTACGTTGCTGAAAGTGGTCTACCTCTATTATTTTCATTAAAGCTTTTTTTTCATTCTCTTGCTGTGAAGTGCCTTTAAAATGGTTAAATAGAAAATAAGTGACTTAATTCTAGTTTTTAAATTAATAAAAATATGTATATGCATATATATACTGTTTAGTATATAATATATTTATATATACATTGCCCACAGTATAAAATTATATTTAAAAATATATTTTCGTCTTTTGTGTTCGTTTCATTTTAAATCCGCAGTGTTCTCGCAATAACAGTACCATATAACGTATACATACGTATGTACATAAAGCTCACTTTCACCTAAACTTTTAGAATAGAACATGTGTGAAAGCTTTTGGTATTTTGTTTTAAAAAGCTCCCCTGCAAGTAGAAAGCTAGGATCGTTCGAGAGAAAGCAGCGAATGTGATCAAAAAATTTAAATTTTATTCGTTCAATCGGAAACCTCTGTCTTTGGTCGAAATATTTTTTTCTGTAGAACGTTTGAAAGTTCTTTGAAATGAAATCGGTTAAACATGAGCTTTTCTCGCTCTAGCTTAATCTATTTATTTTATAAATCAATAAATTTTAATTTCTACAGAAATTATAACAGAAATAAATTTTTGAACTGTTCCTATATTAACATTACGTTGATTATAATAAAAAAGGGTGAGTTTTATTTAAATTTGTAATTTGATTTCAATTTTAAAGAGAAGTCCACTATTAAAGTTGTGTTCGAACTTTGCCGTTTCCGCCCTGAATATATCTGATGTAAAAGTTTTCATTTGTTTCTGACTGTTAGCCGCATCGGGTGCTCCATTATGTAGATCGGAATAAAATAAACATTATATGTACATATACATATACATATACGTATACGTACACGTACACGTACACGTACACGTACACGTACACGTGCACGTACACGTACACGTACACGTACACGTACACGTACACGTACACGTACACGTACACGTACACGCACACGCACACGCACACGCACACGCACACGCACACGCACACGCACACGCACACGCACACGCACACGCACACGCACACGCACACGCACACGCACACGCACACGCACACGCACACGCACACGCACACGCACACGCACACGCACACGCACACGCACACGCACACGCACACGCACACGCACACGCACACGCACACGCACACGCACACGCACACGCACACGCACACGCACACGCACACGCACACGCACACGCACACGCACACGCACACGCACACGCACACGCACACGCACACGCACACGCACACGCACACGCACACGCACACGCACACGCACACGCACACGCACACGCACACGCACACGCACACGCACACGCACACGCACACGCACACGCACACGCACACGCACACGCACACGTACACGTACACATACACATACACATACATATACATATACATATACATATACATATACATATACATATGCTTATATATATATAGCGCGTTATTTTTCACAACTTTGGTTTGTTTTCCGGTAAATTGTTATTGGTACTTGCAACTTATTGCTAAGTTATATTTTTCGTTGGGAAAGCAGAGTGATATAATACCTATTGAATGCTTCGGTCTTTAGTTGCGGTGTTGCGTTCCGCCACTCCACATGCGACGTCATGTATTGGGCGTTTGCGGGGAACGGAGTCTCTAACACAAGGCCTACTTAACTATCAATAAATGACCCACAGTTACATCTATCCTTCATAACAAGTAATTTTAATAATATAAATTTGTGAATAAATTATCAAACATTATTTACGAAGGCGTATGCTTACTTAATACTTTAAAACAATAGTTAAATTTTGTGTTAGCTTTCCGCCGGACGAGCTTCCGGCTTTTGGAGTGACCGACCGAAGCTACTTTTGTTATTTTAATATAATAGTTCTTACTATTCAATAATCATAAAAGTTGTGTCGACCGCATATTGCAGGATAAGCAGAGAAAGCCTCATGTGAAATCGTTTTGGTTCCGCACTTTATTTTGTCTTACAAGGGAAATAAGTGCGTTGGTTCCTCTCCTTGGGAATAGAGCTTCATCTACATCTATCAAGTTTCGATACATGTTTTGACAAAAAGTGAAGATCAAAATGATACTACACCTAATTATAAAAATAATATAATATCTGTATATATATATATATATATATATATATATATATATATATATATATATATATATATATATATATATATATATATATATATATATATATATATATATATATACCACCACCAACGCCCATACCACGTTGAACACACCGGTTCTCGTCCGATCACCGAAGTTAAGCAACGTCGGGCGCGTTCAGTACTTGGATGGGTGACCGCCTGGGAACACCGCGTGGCGTTGGCATCTCAGAGGGTGTCTAAGCCAATTATCTGTCCGATATTTGGTTTCCGGCATACGGGTACGCGACCCCGGGACCTCGAGCCACCACTTTCATAACCCGATCCAATCCGTGTAAGTGGTGTCCCTCCCCTATATTCCAAGTCTTTCTGTCTCTTATTCCCTGTCCTTTCTTGGTTTCTCCCAGTAATGGGTTTGGAGGTCAGATGGCAATCGCTCCACAAAAAACCACTTCGCCACTCATATGGACCGATTGGTCTTAGTCGGAAGGCAGACCCTGGCAAAAGCCGGGACTAATGCCAGGAAGAAGAAGAAGATATATATATATTACTATATATATATATATATATATATATATATATATATATATATATATATATATATATATATATATATATATATATATATTATAATAAATTAAATATATTACAATTAAACATTTACGAAATCGCTAAATAAGTTAGAGAAATACTATAATTATAATATATATAATCTAACTAGATTAAACACAAACACAAAAGCTTGTAAAAAGGATTTAGTTTTAATAAATCCTCTTATAACAGAAAGAGCTATAATGCAGTTTGCTTAGAAAGTCATTACGTTTGTATTAGGGCAATGTATGCAGATATATGCAACAAAGTCAACACTTATAGCGTCTCTATGTAGCGTCGGACTCCACGAGCACTTGGTAATAGGACGATGAATGAATTATCAACTCTACTTCATTAGCCAGCGATGTTCTTACATGTGTTAGAGTTAAGGTTAAATTGGCATTGTTATACTGAGTTAACGAATGCAGTGTACTTTGGAATGATACGTTTGTATACGGTTGAGGTTATAAATCATTTTCATGTAAATTATAAAAAAATATAACATAAAAAAGTCCTTATTGCACACTTAAACAAAACATATGCACTGTAAGAAACATTTGTATGAATTTAAAATGCACAACGCGACCTCATTACGAAAACTGTTCTCTTCTAGGCAACCTATAAAAATACTGGAAGGATTTAAAAAAAAAACAGATGTTCTTTTTCTGGCTTACGTCAATGAACCACATGTGAATATACTAATAAGCTTTCGTAACATTTTAAACATAATGGCACCATCGTAGCCTACTTCGGACCATTTGTTACGTAATTCACTTGTTTATATTACTTGTAACATCACTTCAAACTAGACTTATTCAATTATATAAAAATCGCGGTATTGATATTTATAACTGAACGTATTTGAGTTAAGTATCAGATACAATTTTGTACTTATATTTATTTATTCAGCTTCACGATGTATACCGCACATAGTAGGGGAGGCAGAAAAAACCGTAGGTTGAAGGAACTAGTGTTAAGACACTCCGTTCTCCACTTTCCGCTGCTTCTTCTACTATCGAAGAATTGCGTGTTGAGTGGCGGAACTTAACACACCGCTTTGCCTTGTTGCCAGAGTGAAAGAAAATAATAATAATTGAAAATAAATCATCCCACCCGAGGGTGATCGGAGGATGGACGGAGGACCGTCGTGGCGCAGTCTGCCCGTTAATGCGACCGCTTGTGGGTTCGATTTTGTACTTGAAAGCTTAAAATTAGAAAGTATATATTTTAAGTATTGTCTAACATATAAGAAATGTGTATTGAGTATATCTCTGAAATATGTTGAATGTATAGACAAAACATCACCTTTAGGTAAAAATATGATTTTAACATTTAATTGATCGCCTAGTAATAGATACAATATATCCAAACACACCCCCAGACTGAAATGTAGTAAAACTCTCTATTTAGTAGATATTACGCGAACATAAAAGGCAACGATTCATTAAGCTCGCCATCGACACAAAGTTTAGGTTGAAGCTCTCGTGACCAAATCACCTCGTTAAAACTTCTGTGGTGTATAAATGTATACCAAAACATTTTTTATTCCGTGAATCAGTGTAAATAAATATTTACACATTCATGGAATGGAATAAAAATGCTGCATCTATTTAAATGAACTATGTTCGGGTCGGAGAAAAACTATTAAAAATTAAAATTAATATATTTTTTCGCTTTTGTAGCACGGGTGATGCTCCATTTTCAAGATTTAAATCTATAATATGACGTCACTGCACCTTTCGTCTATATATGAGCCGAGGACCGTCAGAGAGTAGTGTATATTACACTTAACAAAGCAAATTAGGTAGATAGGTATAAGAAAATTGTCATTTACGAGTATAAAGCGAGGTATACATATTACAGTCACAAAGTTGCAAAGTACAGTATATACAGTCACAAAGTTGCAAAGTACAGTATATACAGTCACAAAGTTGCAAAGTACAGTATATACAGTCACAAAGTTGCAAAGTACAGTATATACAGTCACAAAGTTGCAAAGTCAAAATAAAAGAATGCGATTTTATAAATAAAAATGTAATTATCTTTGTCAGAGGAAAGAAAGAATATGTATGTATGTACTTATTTTATAATCACTACAACATTTCATGAAATAAACAATCTGGAAACGTTTTTCGAGGTAATTTGTCATGTAGGTGTCACAATTCGAGATTTTCAAAATATAATATAATCAGAACGCCCACTTCGCCTCATCGACGTAAGAAGAAGAGCCGTGGAAGAAAATTATGTTTGGAACGAAATAGTCTAAATCACCACTTTACATGTCGCATGAAATCGCTAGAGAATTGAGTTTTCGGTCGTAGGAGTTAGATGATCCGTGTTGATATTTGATAGGATATAATTATTTTTTTATAACCCGTCCGAAATAAATATGTTTTTTTTAGAAAATGTGCCAAAATTTGAACGGAATTTGAACCCACGCCTGTAGGAAACCTTCCAGGAGGTCTGATTACTAACTTATGCATTCTCATCGAGCTTCATGGAAACTCATATGCGTTTATTACAACTTATTTATGTTGTTTGTATGGCTGTGGAGTGATTGTAACTTATTCCCACTTGATCGTTAGGCAAGAGAGAATGCTATATATTAAATATATTTTTTAGAATTTGATCGTAGCTGGATTTGAACCCGTGCCGAGTGGTTCAGTACTTCAGTGTGAAATAACATTTTAAAACAGTTAATAAATAGTTTCTGACTTTCCGTCCAATTTTCAAGACTTTGAGTTTCGGAACTTAACGCTGCGATTTATCTTTTTACGAGAATGGAAAAATCAAAGTTACCGTCGTATACAAGATACCGTCAAGTAGCTTTGGATGTCTTGACAACAGGTTCTATACCTACCCAGCTATATGCTATACAGCGTGAAGCTGAAACACTACGAAAATCATATTCATATAGATAATTCAATTAGTATACTCCGATTCCTCTCTACTTGAATTTAAACCCAAAACTACGCTACGCTATAATTACGTAAAATTTGTGAAAATATTAAGTGTAATAATGAAATAACTGAAAGTTACTGACTTAATTCTAACTTAATTTAGACTAAAAAAATAAATCAAGGAATAAGCTATTCGAAGCTCAAAGCCACACTTTGTCTTGTTGCCAGAGCGAAGACAATTAAAATTATTCATTCGCCTCGCGTGGGAATCGAACCCACACACCGTCACGTTTACAGGCAGACACTCTGGCACTGCGCCACGACAGTCCTCAGTTGTCATTTTAATAATAATATTTATATTTTACCTTAAATAGATAGATTTGCTATATTTTAAATATGGTTTTCCGTATATTTAAGTACTTTATACATTTTTAGTCGTTTTGTGACGTAGCTTGTGGGCGAAACGTGGGGTACAGGTCACAAATAACTAATGCAATAAAGTTTTATTGTTACAACTATAAACTCGTCGACTGACAGTACGAGTTGTAAGATAGTTCCTAGAATAGTTGCCAGGGAACTGTGTTGTCACTTGCACCCCACTCGACTATCTAGTCTCTGTCAAAGCGCTGACTTGACTTTGACAAGTCGCGACTCATCAAATTAGCTTCCATATTTATACTTTCATACTTTCGACAAACATAATAAATAGAAGAACATTTAATATTCATACAAACTGCCTCAGTTTACTACGGCTTTTCAAATATTTCATTATACCTTTAGATATAGATTTATGAGAACAAAGAAATGTTTCCAAAGCCATAGTAAACTGTGGAAGTCACGAAGTTTGGCTTACTGTGGGATCGGGTTAAGTCTGTTCTACATGTAAGGTTTATCAAAATAATGTTTTTATAATTTTGTATGCTTTGTCGGTCTGTGTGTAATTTTTTGAGTATTGAATTTTTCCTTCATTCAGAGGAGAATTCTGAGGTAGTATAATTTTAAAACACTACGTTTCCAACTCAATAATCCAATATAACTAAACAACTTAACCATAAACAGGTACAACAGGTATTTTGGAAGGAAGTAGTCTTAAAAATGTTAAATAAATTCTTCTTCTTCTTCTTCTTGGCATTTGTCCCGGCTTTTGCCAGGGTCTGCCTTCCGACTGAGCCTACTCCACTTTGCACGGTCTTTAACATCCTCAGTGGACAATTTATTGGCTCTCATGTCTTGTGTCACGACATCCAGCCATCGCTTCCTTGGGCGTCCGGGTGGTCTAACTCCAGGGACAGACATGTCAAGGCACTTCCTTCCGACATAGTTCTTAGATCGGCGCATAACATGGCCATACCATCTCAGGCGACGCTCTTGGAGCTTATCCACTACGTCACGGACCCCAAGACTACCTCGAATGAATGTGTTGCGTATGCGGTCGGACCGCGTCACGCCACACATCCATCTCAGCATCTTCATCTCCGTGACGTGAAGCGTGAGTGTGCCGAGATAATGTTGGCCAACATTCGCTGCCGTATATAAGAACAGGTCGGATAATGCTCTTGTATATCAGTCCCTTGAGCTTAGGCGGTATTCTGCTATCGCAGACCACACCAGTGACCTCCCGCCATTTGGCCCAGGCAGCGTTTATACGGGCATGGATGTCGTGGTCGATGCCTCCAGACTCATGCATAACGGCTCCAAGGTACCTGAACTTCTCCGACTTAACGGCTGGCTCAGGCCCGATATGGATGGTGCTCGAGTCAGGGTTCCCGCAAGCCATGTACTCGGTCTTCGACACATTCAGTTTGAGACCACCGTTCTCAAGCGCACCCTTCCAGGCGTTCACTTTACGCTCCAGTATCAGTCGGTTCTCATCGATGAGTACTATGTCATCGGCATACATCATCAGCCACGGAGGCTGGCATTGGATGTGAGCCGAGACAGTATCCAGCACTACATTGAATAAGAACGGACTAAGAGCTGAGCCCTGGTGAACCCCTACTGTAATCGGGAAGGGCTTGGTGTCGCCAACAGCGGTCCTAACCACTGAAGCGGAGTTATTGTACATATCTCTGATAACCTCAATATAGGCTTCAAGGATCCCCTTGGATCGCAATGCCCACCAGATACACTGACGTTGCACACAGTCAAAGACCTTCTGCAGGTCCAAAAAGGCCACATGCAGAGCTCTCCTTTTTTCCCTGTAAGCCTCCATCGAAGTTCTGAGGGCAAAAATGGCATCCATAGTGCCTGATCCTGGTTGAAACCCATACTGAGACTCAGAGACAGTACATTCTTGGCGGAGCCTGAGGCCGATCATGCGCTCGAAGAGCTTCATGGTGTGGCTCATAATCTTAATGCCCCTATAACTACCGCAATCTTGAACACTGCCCCTTCCTTTGTAAATAGGGATAATAAAGCTTTGCCGCCACTGATGTGGCATCTTTCCAGTATTCAAGATACGGTTAAACAGCAACACCACACCAACAGCACACCAAGAGAGCCCAACGATTTCCACGCCTCGATTGGGATGTCGTCAGGTCCTACCGCTTTTCCGTTCTTCATGCGTCGAAGACAATTACGAGTTTCGTCACGGGTTATTGGAGCAACAAGTCCGAGGTTAGGAGATAATTCAGGAGGAAGACTACAAGACTGCTGAGTGTTCAGCAGCTCCTTAAAGTAGCTTTTCCATCTCTCCTTCACAGAGGCATGACTACAAAGCATCTCTGACCCCGAGAATCTCTGACACAAAGTCATTTTGTCATATCCTGCGTCGCTTTATCTCGAGCACGAGCCAGTTTGTATATGAGCTTCTGCCCCTCCACAGTTTCAAGTTTATCGTACAATGGCGACAAACTTTCTCTGCGGGCTCTGGCTACAGCTCTTTTGCTGGCCCGTTTCACTGTTATGTACTCCAGTCTATCTTCAGGAGAGTTGGAATGCTGCCACTCTTTAAACGCAGCCTTCTTTTCCTGAATCACCCCCTGCACCTGGTCATTCCACCACCATGTCTCCCTGTCGATGACACGCCCACCCTTCGAAGAACTCGCTTGCCCGCCGCAATGATAGCTGAATGAGCTCGATCCCATGCAGTCTGAGCGGTCTCGGTGTTAGTCAGATTTTGACTCTCCACCTCCGCCAAGAAGTCGGTCTGCATCGGCCCATTCAACAACCACCACTTAATCCTAGGCTTGCGTTTCTCAGCTACTTTCTTTTTCGGAGTAACATTATAGTCCATGACAATGAGACGATGTTGGGCCGTCAGGCTTTCGCCGGGAATGACCTTACAGTCGGTCACCCTGCCTATATGGCACCGTCTAGTCAGCAAATAATCAATTTGAGTTGAGTGGGACCCGTTCTTATACGTTATAAGGTGCTGAGGTTTCTTCTGGAAGAAAGTGTTCACGATGGCCAGATCAGACGCAATGCAGGTTCTTAGAATATTTTCTCCCTCTGCATTGCGAAGACCATATCCAAAACCCCCGTGAACACGTTCATACACCTCAGCGACCCTACCCACGTGACCGTTCAAGTCCCCCCCAACTAAGATTGCTTTGGTAGACGGTATAGCGAGTAGGACCTCTTCACACTGCTCCCAGAAAGTCTCCTTTTCAGCCGCGCTACAACCCGCCTGGGGAGCATAAGCACTGATTAAGTTTGTGATTACGCCTTCGATCAGTACCTTTATCCGCATCAAGCAGACGCAGCGACGGTCAACTTTAAGAAACCCATTCTGAAGCTCTTCAGAGAGCACTACCGCCACACCGTTTTTGCCTGTAGGTGACCCAGTGTATATAAGGCGGTAACCCTGCCCGATGTTACGAGATATGCCCTTCCAGCGTCTCATGAGTACATCTGCGAGTTCTCTGCATCGTCCGGTTAGAGAGCCAATATTCCATGTTGCAAAGCGGAGTTTCCGTCTGGGTACTGACGTCGTTAGCCGTGCCCGTACTTGATACGGTAGCCCTTGCCCACTTATCGCAGGTGTAGGGCGATGTGCCTGCGCGTCGTTTAACGGCGACGCCCTAGCCATACCCAGCTTTTTTCCAAATCGGTCCATACTAGTGGCGAAGTGGTTTTTAGTGGAGCGATTGCCATCTGACCTCCAAACCCATTACTGGGAGAAACCAAGAAAGGAAAGGGAATAAGAGAAAGACTTGGAGTATAGGGGAGGGACACCACTTACATGGATTGGATAGGGTTATGAAAGTGGTGGCTCGAGGTCCCGGGGTCGCGTACCCGTATGCCGAAAACCAAATATCGGACAGATAATTGGCTAGACACCCTCTGAGGTGTGATTATATTAAATTAATTTAATTTTTAAAAATTAATTTTTAAATTATACCATTGGAAACTTGCATGATATATCTGTAGTTCATTTCATACAAAATAAGTACATACGCCGGCAAATTTGTTAAATTAAATTAGATTCACGCTGTGGGATATTAATGGCAGGGTAAGCAGAGGGAACCGTAAGAACCTAGTGTTAAGACACTCCGTTCCCTGCTTTACGCCTTTAAGGTATTGCGTGTTGAGTAGCGGAACTCAACGCCTTTGTTTTGTTACCAGAGCGAAGAAAAAGAAAATAATTCATTCTCCCCGAGTGGGAATCGAACCCAAAAACCGTCGCGGTTAGAGGCAGATACTGTGCCTCTGCGCCACGACGGTTAAATTTATTAACATGTGTAATTTATCCTGTCGATCTTCAATCATGTAATGGGTACGGAACCCTCGGTACGAGCTCAATTCGCACTTGACCGATTTTATTGTGTTGGATAATCCGTTTATCGAGAAGGGTCTGTATCGCATCCTGTTAATTGGTATGATGATTGATGCTGATCTCTTTTCAATGTTCAACGACTTTCAATTCAACGGGAGCGAGGCTGCGGGCAAGGCGAGGTTGAAGGCAATGAACTTTCAAATTTCTTCCGTCTAGATTAAATCACTTATTATTATGAAATATACGATAATTTTATATATATTTTAATATTGTTAAAATTTAATTAATTTATAATTTTGTTTTGTTAACATCATTTAATAATTTTATATTTTAATATATTATTTAAAAATATAATTGGAGTTTTAACAAAATAATGAATTTTAGATTTTTTTTTAACCGAGGTACTTTTAAGATAATTTTAAGTTATTTATATTAAAGTAAATAATATTTAAAACCGTTTACATTGTTTGCATTGTATGCATTGTTTGCTTTTTAAGTGAAGAGATAGTATTAAATGGAGTGGATATAAAGATGTAGGTAAAAAAAAAACAAAAGAAGAATGTTGATAAATCCATTGTAAAGAATATATACAAAACCACATACAAAAAATCGTTCGAACCAACATCAAATGAACTCTGCCAGTCTTTTTGGTAGAATTTCGTAAAACCGCGATAAAATTGAGAAGGTAAATATAATGTTCCTTGTGAGGAGCTTTTCAAATAGAAATTCCCTTAGAACTGATAGGGTATAAAGGATCTCATTATAGTAAGTTGGATTGGCATGCCGCGGATCAACTTCCGTACGACGGAGCTTTGATGGGATCATAATAATTAATAAAATATCAATCTTTCAACGCCATTGTACTATTTTATTAAACATAAGCATATTGGTTTGAGTACGTCGAGAGAATGAGCGACGTAAGAAATAAAAAAAGATATGAAGCAAAAGTGAGTGGTAAGAGAAGTAAGGGGAGATTTCGGTTGGCTTTCGAAAACATAGACACTGGAGGAATGTCACGTAAAAAGCACGAGGACCCCCAGAGAACATGTATGAAGAGGTTAATGACAGTGGACGAGGCGAAAGAGGTGTGCAGGGATCGCAGCGTTTGGCGTTCCGTCCTCTGTGACTACCCCGCTAGGGATAAAGTATTTGTATGTATGTATGTATGTATGTATGTATGTATGTATGTATGTATGTATGTATGTATGTATGTATGTATGTATGTATGTATGTATGTATGTATGTATGTATGTATGTATGTATGTATGTATGTATGTATGTATGTATGTATGTATGTATAAGCTTATTTGCCTAAAAATTTGATGCTACTTACACGTTGTGCGTGTTTAAAATGTAATTCATTGAGCGTAGTTAGACGTTTAGCTGTCGGCGGTCGTAGATTTAATTATATCCTTTAAAAGCGCTATATTAAGTTCATCACTTAATATCATTGTCATGAATTTGAGAAACAGCGTCTGACTGTAAGCGCGACGGTTAGTGGGTTTGCTTCCTACTCGGGGAGAATGGGTTATTTTTATTTTCGTCACCTGCGCATATATGGTGGGAAATCGTCGCCAGTAACACCACTAGTTATCGATGTACGCTTATATCAAATATTAAAATATTGCTACCAAATTATGTCGAGCCGTCGCCATAATATGTAGTATTTTTTATATAAATATTAAAAAGTTTGACTCGCCATTCAGTCTTAGAACATTGTTTTCACAGCCAACTGTCATTAAAGCTTATTTTATATACAGATACCAATACATATAGGCAGCGTTCGAAGAGATTTTAATTTAAAAAAAAATTATATTTTATGAAAATGAACAATTTTCAATTTCTTTATAAAAAACGATGACAAAATCTTTATATTTAACAAATATAATAAATCTCAGAATAGCTCTTTTAATCTGTGTCGTCTGGAACACGATTGCCCTTCAGTTAGCTAAGCCCTTCTAAGTCCTAGACGAAGTGGAATATACCGAAATACGCTGAAGCAAATGTAACATAACATAACATTTATATGATAATATTTATCTAAATTAACGTAGATTAAATTATTAAAAATAAATAAAATATAAAAAATGCGTTATAAAGCCGTCATATCGTATTGGGATTGGGTTCGAAATCATTCGGCGCATTGAATTATTTCCATTTCTCCATTTTGATAATACAAATTCTACTCTACTCTAATTCTAAGCGTCAGCGCTCGCACGTGATTGATTTTTTTATCTAGATCTCCAAGAAATTTATAGTGTAGTTACGTAATAAAAAAAATGGCGTTAAGTCTAACCTGGAAAAAATATAATCAGTAACAGAACTTCTTGTCCCAAAAACTCAAAAGGATATTAAATCTTTTAATAATTTCCATGTCAATTGTTTATTTATTTAACTAAATGCTTACCTCTCGTCTGCAGAAGGACGCCTCTTTTAAATGGGAAAACGAAGAAAATAAACTCTCAAGTGCTCCAATTCTGGTGTATGTAGACTTAATTCAGCTATTCTTGCTAGCTTGTATTGTTGCATCATTGCATTAGCAATATCGGCTATTTTTTTTCAGGACCCTATTGGGGAAGATCACCCAATGACCTTTGCTCCACAAAGTGTAAGTAATATGTAATTATAGCATCACTGAAGAATAATACATTTTATTTTCTCACATGTAAATATTCTTAAACACAGTCGTAAGTGTGATTACGAATACTGTTTTCATATTTATTTGCGTCCAGCAGTGGACTGTTATACTCTGATGTGATGATGATGATGATGACGATGGAAAATAAATTAGGTACATTTTACCTATTTTTCCTGATTTTGAAATAATACAGCTGTCGGCTAACTTATCTTAGTTCAAATGCTTAGCTTCAAATGTCAAAAAACATGAAATGTGGAATGTGCAATGATGACCTCGATATGTCCATTAATTAACCAATTACATTCCTAACGGGCTCATGTTCAGAAACAAACTTATAATTAACTATTAATTATTATAGTATATTAATTAATCCAGTTCTATCTATGGGGAAGCTCCTATATCTATATAGCTACCTATGTGGGGTATGTGCGCATGCTTCAAAGGCATCTTAAATATTCAAGTGATAAAGCATTAGGCTTCACTAAGAAACCCAAAGAAAAAGATTATTATTTTACTTATTCTCGCCCTGTTAAATGAAAATTGGAATTTATGTATA